>WBZZ01003260.1:0-42649 GCA_019918135.1 Paulinella micropora
ATGGTCTTTGAAGAATCCTCCGCCGGACTCCGTCCAACGAATATGGTCTCCCAACCACACCAACAAACCACTCCTTCACTTGCCCCTCTCTTTTCTCTCTCTCTCTCTCTCTCTCTCTCTCTCTCTCTCTCTCTCTCTCTCTCTCTCTCTCTCCTTTTTTTTTTTTTTTTTTTTTTTTTTTTTTTTTTTTTTTTTCCCTCTCCCTTCTCATACTACTGTCCAGACATATTCACTGAACTACTAATTTTCACTCACTCCGATCATTCTAGTATATTACTACTGATGCAAACATAAACATTAATATTAATAACATGAATACTTAAGCTACATATTACGCAACATATCTAAACATAAACATTAATATTAATAAGATTAATACCAAGCGACCTAATATTAATACTTTCAATTAATACGCTCGATTTAATAACTAGGTTTCACCTTAGATAAAGGTATGACTTAATAGCTATACTTTTCACGTGGACGATCCTTGAGTCCGATTGTAAAAATTGTTCTCTCAATAAAAACGAAGAAGAAGAAGAAGAAGAGAGAGAGAGAGGATGTGAGATAGAATGCACAAAAAAAAAGAAATATGTTTTTTTAACATTTTATTTCTGAAAATTAATATGTTTTTCAGTCCTGAGCCAGAAAGATGTTTTGTTTTTCAAGCAGATGACCGGCCGAGATGTGAAGGGACCCCTCACATCTCAGCCGGTCCGTCGAGTTGAAGTGCCTTTTGCCTGTTCAGGTCATATTTCTGAAAATATGAATTTCTATTTCAGTGCTGATCAAGCAAGATTGATTTGCTAACTAGTTAGTGTTTTGCATGTGTGGGAATCTAAATATCAATTCATCTCTCTCTCTCTCTCTCTCTCTCTCTCTCTCTCGCTCGCTCTCCATCCTCTCTCTCTCTCTCTCTCTCTCGCTCTCTCCCTCTCTCTCGCTCTCTCTCTCTCTCTCTCTCTCTCTCTCTCTCTCTCTCGCTCTCTGTCTCTCTCTCTCTCTCTGTGTCTCTCTCTCTCTCTCTCTCTCTCTCTCTCTCTCTCGCTCGCTCTCTCTCTCTCTCTCTCTCTCTCTGTCTCTCTGTCTCTCTCTCTCTCTCTCTCTCTTATTCTCTCTCTCTCTCTCTCTCTCTCTCTCTCCTTCTCTCTCTCTCTCTCTCTCTCTCTCTCGCACTCTCTCTCTCTCTCTCTCTCTCTCTCTCTCTCTCTGACACACACACTCTCTCTCTCTCTCTCTCTCTCTTTCTCTGTCATTCTCTCTCTCTCTCTCTCTCTCTCTCTCGCACTCTCTCTCTCTTTCTCTCTCTCTTTCTCTCTCTCTTTCTCTCTCTCTTTCTCTCTCTCTCTCTTTCTCTCTCGCCCTCTCGCTCTCTCTCTCTCTCTCTCTCTCTCTCTCTCTCTAGCACTCTGTCTCTCTCTCTCTCTCACTGTCTATCTATCTCTCTCTCTCTCTCGCTCGCTTGCTCGCTCTCACTCTCTCTCTCTCTCTCTCTCTCTCTCTCCCTCGCTCCCTCTCTCTCTCTCTCTCTCTCTCTCTCTCTCTCTCTCTCTCTCGCTCTACATACACACACACACGAGACACACATACGTATACATACGTATATATACATACATACATAAATACATACATACATAAACACAAACATTTATACATACATGCATACATGCACACATTCATACATCGATACATTCATACATTCATACATACAAGCATACATGCATAGTGCATGTATGTATGTATGTATGTATGTATGTATGTATGTATGTATGTATGTATGTATGTATGTGTGTATGCATACGTGCATACACAAAAACATACATACATACATACACACATATATACGCACATACATACATACATACTAACACACAGACACACACACTCACACACACACACACACATACGTCGTACGTACATACATAGTTGCATACATAGTTGCATACATACATACATACATACATACATACATTCATACATACACATACATACACACACACACAGACACACACACACATACATACACAAATATATATACACCAACGTAGACACATACATACATACATACATACATACATATACATACATATACATACATATTATATACATACGTATACATACACACACACACACACATATATATATATATGTATATATATATATATATATATATACATATATATATATATATATATTCATATAATTACCCAAAAACTTACGATAGTCCTGAAAGAACAAATGCATTTTTGTCCCGCGCGGATGAGCCTATTGGCATTAGTCTCTCGGCCGGCCCGGACCAGGAAAAATAGCATTTACTATCCACAACCACAACTTTTTGGTGTTACGCTGTTTTGCGGTCACTAGTGCAACCGGCTGATATGGTCGAAATACGAAGTGATTCGGACGAAAGATGTAATGCAGAAATGTCCTTGGGTGTTGCCTTTCTCGACAATATCACGCCTGGTGGCGCCAGGTGCCATGAAACACCTGATTTTTGTGGTGGCAGGATTCTGTGTTTTTTGGCTGCCAAACTTTGCGGCTTTCCCCTGCACTCAATCGTGGTCCAATCAAGTTGGGGAAAGTGCCAATCGACTGTTCAGGACACGCGCTATCCGAATATGCAATAAAGTTTTTCCGGTGGGCGGTGGCACCTGACACCCACCCACAAGTGTGGTCCCCTTATTTTTTGGATTAATACCGACCACGAATTTTTTTGAAACAAAAAACCGACGATTTACCAAACGCTAAACCCTTGTTGTTTCTGGTCTTGGTGTGTGATGACTGAGGAGGCAGCAAACATGAGTATAGCTCTGGGTGCTGCAGCCGAAAGAAATCCACCTCCTGGCCAGGACCAGCAAGCAGGTTCGCCGGTCTAGCATAGTGCTCATATCGCTGATACGCTGCCAAACGTCACCCCTCCCGGTTCGCCTGTCTCTTAGCATAGCGCTCACAGCGCTGATACGCTGCCAAACGTCACCCCTCCCGTCTCACCACGTGTCACCACCCCTCCCGCTACTCCACGTGGAGACGGATGGGAAGAGGAAAAGAATGAGCAAGGGTTGTTCGTTGATCGTTCGTATCTCTGGCTCATGATAGACCCCTGGCACGAGCATCACGCACGGGACGAGATCATGCTGGGCCTCCATTCAGATCGCAAGGACCTTGTGAGGGCACCGACAATGCAGATTGTGAGGAAGATCGACAGCTTCCTCAGCGAGCATACCGGCAAGGCCGGTGCAATGCGCCGGCGCCACGTCCAGGCCGCCAGAAACGACGCAGCAGACCGCATGGCCAAGTACGACTTGTTGGTGCACGAGCTGGGCCGCGAGCCGACTGCCAAGGAAAGAGAGAGTGCGGGCGCTTACGCCGACGCGTTCTACCCAAAAGACGGCGCGTGCGATGTCAAGGATGGTACGGGAGCGGTGCTACAGGAACGGGGTAACGGGCAGCGTGACTGCGTGGCTCAGAGCTACCTCAACTTGATACCGCGCTCCGCCACCCGGAAGTCGTCCTACCGCAGGCGCCTCGCCAAGTCGGCACACACCGCGAGCGTCACTGCCTTCTGCAAGGAGAGCGCGGCTGGTGACTGGCACACCGACGTCCAGGGCAAGGTGTGGCAGCCGCGGCTACTGAAAGGGGTGGGCTTCAACGACCTCAAGGGCAGAGTCAAGGGCGATCTGCTCGTAGCGTCCGACAGGCACTGCGTGGCACTGCGCGGCAGGAAGATCCTGAACGCTGGCTCATACAAGGAGATGTCTGTCACGCGCGCGAACCTGATCAGCGCTGGTATCCAGGACGGACACGCGCTCGAGGTCGCTAGGCTATAAACATTCACATCACTAAAAAAATATGCATGTTTGTCTTATTTGTAATTGCGCTCGTCGACATTCTGAGTGTGTCGTAGTGTCGTGGTCCAAACTGGCTCCCAGGCAGTATATTCTTTTCCCAACCACACCGGACCACTAGAGTACACGAGAGGGGGATATATATATATATATATATATATATATATATATATATATATATATATAATATACCAACGTAGACACATACATACATACATGCATACATACATGCATACATACATACATGCATGCATACATACGTACATGCATACATACATACTGACATACATGCATATACACACTACATACATTCATACATAAACACAAACATTCATACATACATACATACATACACACATACATGCATACACATACATACACACATGCGTGAATACGTACATACATACACCTCCCCCCTCTCTCTCTCTCTCTCTCTCTCTCTCTCTCTCGCCCTCTCTCTGTCTCTCTGTCTCTCTGTCTCACTCTCACTCTCCCCCCCCTCTCTCTCTCTCTCTCACTCTCTCTTCTCTCTTTCTCACTCTCACGTGCACACTCCCTCTTATCTTGGTCACTCTGTCTCTCTCTGTGTCTCTCTCTACATGCAAACATACACATGCATATACATACATATATACATACGTATACATACACAGATATATATATATATATATATATATATATATATATTTATATATAGATCATTTATCTACAATAGACATGTCTATCTCGTATATCATAAAATGAGCCTTAGAAACACATAAAACATACACTGGAAAACAGAAAACACACCTATGTTTTACAAAAACACACCTTTGTTTTTACAAAAATACAACAAACTAAGCACACTAAGAGAGATTTAGTCAAAATGACGACAAAAACCATATACATGAAATTTATATATATATATATATATATATATATATTATGATAATAAAATATGGTTTTTGTCGTCATTTTGACTAAATCTCTCTTAGTGTGCTTAGTTTGTCATATTTTTGTAAAAACAAAGGTGTGTTTTTGTAAAACATAGGTGTGTTTTCTGTTTTCCAGTGTATGTTTTATGTGTTTCTAAGGCTCATTTTATGATATACGAGATAGACCTGTCTATGGTAGATAAATGATCATAAAAAACATAAGGAATAAAAAGAAAAAGTTAATAATTAAATATTTTTTCATATTGAGAAAAATATTGATGAGTTTAATATACAACTTGCGGGCACGGGACACGAACGAAGCAACCACAGGGCAGAATGTGGAACGAGACAGACAGAAAATTTATCAAGCAACTGAACATAGCATACACAGAAGGAAAAATATATAATTTTGTATCAAACTTTTTTACGAGTGATGCAAAGCAGTCAAAGGCTTGCATAATGTTATTTTGTTATTATTTAGTAAAACAACAACAGAAGACGAAGCACTGAAAGCAATGCAAATTATTTATACAAAATACGCCATTATTTATCCTAATACGACTTCAAGAAAACAAAGATTAAGCGAAGTAAGAACGAGGGCAATAAAACCAAATCAAACAAAAAAGTATATAAAATGAGTAAATTAGACAAGTATTTTAATATCAATGAAGACGAACGAATAAAACTTGTTGATGGATGTAAAAAAGATGTTAAACAGAAAAACGAACAAAAAATTCAGATTGATGTGCGGGAGGTAATGGCAAAAATGAATGAAATGATTTTAAGCAAATGAACCTTATTTAAAGTTGCTTGCTTTATGTTAGCAATAGCGGCACGACCTGTTGAGATTTTCAGTAAAAATACTTATGAATTAATACCTGATAAGCCTTCGTGGCTAAGAGTGGATAACTTAGCAAAGAAACGAGAGGGACAAAAAAGAATTGGACTGAAAGACCTGTTGTTTTATTCACTCCTGAATTTGTAATTGAGAAAGTGGAAGTAATAAGAAACCACTTCAAGAAAAAGAAAGCAATAATAATCAACTACTACTGGCAACTCGCGAAAGACAAAAACAACGAATTAAACAAAAGAATAATACAAGTTTTCCTGTGGCTGGCAGATTACAAAGAGAAGCAGTATGTTAAGAAAATTATATGTGAGTTTGTCATATACGAATTTTGCTCATCCGAAAACAACAAATTTTAATACTTGGGTCTCCAATGTGTTGGGACACGGCGATTTATTAAAGAGTTTTCCTTATTCGTGGGTTAATGTGGCTGACCCCCGCGAGATGATGGAAGAAGGAATAAAAACTTAGTTAGAGGAATTAAGGTGAAAAATTAATTTATGTCTGAATGTCAAAGGGGCCGAAAGTGAAAGCAAAAACGAGGGTGACGACTGCAAATATAAACCCTTAGGCAAAAAAGCAAGTCGTGAAGATAAGTTTGAGTTATTACAAAATTGGGAACGACCACGGCGGAAAAATAACAAATACTACACTCAGAAAAATAAGCGGAATTGGGGCTGTTATTGTAAATCAATTTGTAATGAGTAAAAAGGAAACCACGACGGAGGAAACAAAGCAGACCACTGAAGCAAAGCAGACAGAGGAAACCACGACAAAGCAGACAGAGACGAAGAAAACGAACTATAAACTGATAGAAGAAAACGGAAAAGCCCAACCAGTGAGACGGAGTAGCAGAGCGAAAAAAAGAAATGCATTGAATAAAATCTCTTTGAATAATGGGTTTTTTGGGTTTTGTTTCTTGTTTTTATTTATGTTTTTCGTTTCTATTTTTTTTGTTTCTGATTAAAAACTTTTAAGAAATTCAATTAATTTTTTTGGTGTGTTGAAAAACACATATAAATATTTTAGTGTGTTGAAAAACACACATTAGACGGAGGACGAAGACACGGAAACTTCCATCAGTGAGGGTAGGGGATTGCTGGGGGGAATTGCTTGGATAACTTGTGTTAAAGCATCGTCAAATAATGTGCCACTCGTAATGAGTTGATGAACTCGTTTATATTGTTGTTTGCCAAATTCTGATATTTTTCTGTGCCCGCCTTGCTGGATCCATTGCTTAAATTTTTTGGTCTCCGTTGTTATTTGCTCTTGTTTGAGTTCCAAAATCCTGAAGATCAATGTCTTCTGTAATTTCTTTTGCTTCTAGTAATTTCTGCCTTAGGGCTTTAACTTCTTGTTCGTTTTTCGTTCTCGCTTTGGTCAGAGAAATAATTTGGTGCGACAAAGACTTAATTTCCCCCTCGGTCTTGTCAAGTGAAGCCAGTATTTCATCCACATTATTGCTTAATTTTTTTCGTCGCTTAATTCGCCTTTCTACATCGGCATCCGTCTAGGGGGTACTTCTTGAGACAATACTGCGGGTTTCGCTCATAGTGTGTGTTTGGACAACTTTTTGCTTTTTGCTTTGGACAAAAGGACGACGGAAGCAACTTTGACAAAAATTGATGGCGCGGGCTTCGGCTCTTAATTGGCCTATCGGTCTGAACTAACGAAAAAACATAGTCGCCGGGGCTGTTTCCGCGGTCTGGACCAACGAAATTATTATAATTTATTTGTGGTCGTGGTGGCGGTTATTATTTCGTCAATAATTGGTCGTATTTGTCCATAGAAGAAAAAAACGGTAGTCCTGCCAAAAAATTACCAAAATATCTTCGTAAAATTTCGCACAGCGAAAAAATACGTGTGATTTTGCGGGCACTGCAAAGTAGCGCCAGAAATTGAAAGTTCTCGCAGTCAATTGAGCAAGTTGTACAGAATAGAACGTAAATTACTGGAATTAAGGGGCACTTAAAGGATATTTTCTCTAATATATAATCTCTAATATTTGCACATCCCTAATAGCTTATTAAACACATTTAAAATAAAAAAGACACAAAAAAACTGCAACATATGGGCAAATAACAAAATCATAACGCCATATGTGCATGCAAGGCCTGTATACGTATTGCAATGCTTCAAAATTTAATTTTTGAAAGTATTTGTTGGTACACAACACATTTCTAATCAAAAACAAAAACAAAACCAAAACCAAAAGTCGATCATGATGGTGAGAGCCAAGACCAACGAGTGCCTCCTGCTGAGTCGTGTGCTCCAGAGGTCACAGCATATTATTCCCAATGAGGGAAAAATCTTTCTGAAGATGGCGGACTTGTCAAGGTATTTTCACTAATACACTGTCACCAGCACGTATGTATACTTTTCTAACTGTTCTTCCTTAGGGAAAGAACTTAGGAAGCTGGCCTTGAGGGGACTGATAAGTTTTAATTTACTACGTACAGTAAACCACTACTACTACTACTACTACTACTACTACTACTACTACTACTACTACTACTACTACTACTACTATAGCTACTACTAGTTTCCTTAATTATCCTTAGGGGAATAACTTAGGAAACTGTCCTTGAGGGGATAAGTTTTTCTGTCGTACTACTACTACTACTACTACTACTACTACTACTACTACTACTACTACTACTACTACTACTACTACTACTACTACTACTACTACTACTACTACTACTACTACTACTACTACTACTACATACATACATACATACATACATACATACATACATACATACACACATACATACATACTGCTACTACTACTACTACTACTACTACTACTACTACTACTATAACTACTACTACTATAACTGCTACTACTACTACTACTACTACTACTACTACTACTACTACTACTACTACTAGTACTACTACTATAGCTACTACTGGTTTCCTAAGTTCCTTTAGGGGAATGACTTAGGAAACTGTCCTTGAGGGGACTGATAAGTTTTACTACGTACAGTAGACTACTACTACTACTACTACTACTACTACTACTACTACTACTACTACTACTACTACTACCTACTATTATACTACTACTATTACTACTACTACTATTACGACTTCTATCTTTGCTTGCATTACTGCATGGCGCAGGCAGGATGGCAGGTGCGGCTACCAAGCTGTCCTGGAAGCAGGGCGAGCTATGAAGTTGGGTGCTGGGAAGGAAAGTGTTCAGGACTTCAAGGCTGCTTTCAGCCCGCAAGAAGTGGATCTTGCGAAGAACAGCTTAGGTCGCGATCGACGATGTGTGTATTTATGCATATGTATGTATGTATACATGTACATATTATTTATGTATATGTATGTATACATATTAATTGTTTAGCCTAAGCTGTGGCGCTACTTGCTTTGTGCGAAGAAAGTGAAGACACTCCCTTCACCAAAAGTGGTACATACACATGCTTTCACTGCTACAGCTATTACAACTGGTACTATTACCGCAACTACTACTAATACTACTACTACTACTACTACTACTACTACTACTACTACTACTACTACTACTACTACTACTACATACATACATACATACATACATATACATACATACATACATACATACATACATACATACTACTACTACTACTACTACTACTACTACTACTATTACTATAACTACTATTACTATAACTACTATTACTATAACTACTACTACTACTACTACTACTACTACTACTACTACTACTACTACTACTACTACTACATACATACATACATACATACATACATACATACGTACGTACACTCACATACATACATACACGCATACATACATACAGCTGCTACTACTGGTACTACTACTACTGCTACTACTACTACTATTGCTACTACTACTACTACTACTATAACTACTCTTTAAGTTATCCTTTAGGGGAATAATTTAGGGAATGTCCTTGAGGGGATAATTTTTTCTGTCTACTACTACTACTACTACTACTACTACTACTACTACTACTACTACTACTACTACTACAGTGAAAAAGTAGCAAATGGGAGGCTACTACTACTACTACTACTACTACTACTACTACTACTACTACTACTTCTATAACTACTACTACTACTACTATAGCTACTCTTTAAGTTATCCTTTAGGGGAATAACTTAGGGACTGTCCTTGAGGGGATAAGTGTTTCTGCCTACTACTACTACTATAGCTACTCTTTAAGTTATCATTTAGGGGAATAACTTAGGGACTGTCCTTGAGGTGATAAGTTTTTCTGCCTATTACTACTACTACTACTACTACTACTACTACTACTACTACTACTACTACTACTACTACTATTACTACTACTACTACTATAGTGAAAAGTACCAAATGGGAGGAGCACGTCAAGCATCTCACTAGTTCCGAGTGGATGGAAACCCGCGATCTCCAGTAAATATCAACATATCTATATGTATCTTGTGTGTGTGTGCGTTATTAGCGATACTAGTAATAGCAGCAGTAATAATAATAATAATAATAATAATAATAGTGCTTCTCTGTCAATGGCTGATGCATTTCTGCACATGCGCCTCCATCGTCTCACCCGTGAGGGGAGTACGAAGAATTGACGATAAGCTCTAATGACACCCCCGCAAGGGCAGTTCCAACACTTCCAGACGGGCCGGTATGTTCAATGAAAATACTCCAGACGGATCGTTACGTTCAATGAAAATACTGGTGGCACCGACGGGAATCGAACTGGCGACAGGGCCCAGATGGTAGAACTTAATAATAATAATAATAATAATAATAATAATAATAATACTAATAATAATAATAATAATAATAATAATAATAATAATAATAATAATAATAATAATAATAATAATAATAATAATAATAATAATAATAATATAATAATAATAATAATAATAATAATAATAATAATAATAATAATAATAATAATAATAATAATAATAATAATAATAATAATAATAATAATAATAATAGTAATAATAATAATAATAATAATAATAATAATAATAATAATAATTCAAAATATTATATTGTAGTATATGTATCATATGATAATTTTTATTATCTATGTAGGCTTTTTGCCAACATCTTCCAAGTGACTTTCGCGTTGCTTGGGTTTCAGGACCCCTGCGACATATCTAATAAGTGCCTGGCCACCAAGGTTGAATTCCCGTTCAGCCTTGGAGAGGTGCTTCGTGTGGGTAATTACCACACAATATCTCCGGAATACGAACAAAGTTCTATTCCACACCTTATCCAGAAGGTACTATTAATGTGTCAATAACTACTACCACTACTACTACTACTACTACTACTACTACTACTACTAAGCTGTCCTGTTCTTCAGGGAAAGAACTTAGGAAGATGTCATTGAGGGGATAATCTTGCACAACTACTACTGCTACTACTACTACTACTACTACTACTACTACTACTACTACTACTACTACTACTACTACTACTACTATTAACTACTACTACTACTACTACTACTACTACTACTACTACTACTACTACTACTAGTTCTACTTTTATGTTTCATTGCATTACTCATGACATCTACTAATATTTGTATTCATGACATATCACTGGAAATATCCTCTAGGGGATCTTTCATGTGCTATTTTGTTTGTAACAGGCGTTGAACCCTCTGCGTTGGAAGGATCCGGTGGGTGGAGTAATTTATCTTTTGCATGGTGATCCTGAGCATTTTAACCTCTTGATTCCTCTTGGAGATACATTCCTTTCCTCCATAACAGAGGATAGTCTAATCCATAATCTTTTGCAAGAAGCGTACCTCGCAAAAGAAAATCATCATATCTCTTGCCTTGTGTGTGGTCTCCCCCCTACCTGCAAAGGGGAATCTTTGTGTATTATCGAGCAAAGTACACAAAGAGGGTCGCATGCTTTAGGCACAGGAGATATACATGATGATTTTCTTGAGCTATGTGATGATCCATCATTGTGTAAGATAAAATGCACGAATATTGATAGTAGTGGAGAAGACCTCCCTGGGCCTGCTGCGACGCCTATCACTGAGTCAGTGATAGAAGCAGCAAAATATGGTGCGGACTACATTGTCACAGCGCAAGGTGGCATAATAGGTCCACTGGGAGTCGAGGGTAGGCAGGGCTCTGCCGAAACAGAGCCAGAGGGTGCGGGGTGCATTACAGGTCCACTGGCCCAGGGAGTCGATGAGGGTGGGCAGGGCTCTGTGGAAACAGAGCCAGAGCTCGAGGGTTGGGAGTGCTCTGTCGAAACAGAGCCAAGGGTGGGGGGTGCTCTATCGTAACACAGCTAGCTTTTGATGAGTCCACAGATGGACGGTTCGACTCGCTGGACGGCGAGGTAGAAGGTGCCCACCTCGATGCTACTATACGTAGTCAGCAAGATGAGGAAAGTGCCCACCTCGAAGAACAGGCTAACACAGTGACTCATCAAGACAAGGATACTAGTGAGCAAGGTGCACACCTTGAAGGGAAGCATGGAGAGCTAGTTGCAGGCAGCGATACACAGTTAGTGAGAGCTAGACGCAGGCAATCAAACGATTGGCAGGTTATACGGAAACAGAAGAAGAACAACAAAGTCAGTGGTGTAACGCTCGCTTCAACTCCAAATGCAAGAAGGCGATCAAGCAGACAGACAAAACAAAACAAAACATTCTCACCAGAGTGGTTTCCAACTACTCACACTACCAAATTTAGCTCTCTGGGAACTGATGATGACAAAGAATCGTCAGTCGCAGATGCAGCTGTAGGTAGCTATACTTACAAGAAGAACAAGAACAGCAGTGCAGAGAAAGAGAAGAAAAAGTTAAAAATGCAAAAGAGAAACAAAAAGATAAAAAGTCTAAAACAAAAGGAAAGGTTTCTGGCGATTCTCCTCGGCCAAGCAATAACATTGGTCCGCATAACTTCGTACACTGGAGGTCACATTTACTCATGCGATTTCATTTATGATTATATCTTTCATAATTATGTAGGCACTCTGATGGTGGCCGCGAGGCGTATACTGCTTGCGTAAACAAGAATGCTGGCGACGCGGAAAAGGTCAAGGTTTGCATGTCCCGGGCTTGGAGAAAGCATAAAGCCAAACTGACTAAGGCGCAAGTGAACAAGCCTGTCTCAGCGGTAACACTTAATACGTACAGTGTCACGATGTATATACATATATATATATATATATATACGTATATATATATATGTATATATATATTTATATATGTGTATATATATATATCTAATACAGAGAGACACAACAGAAATTGTTGAAGCTACAACTGGCGAATCACCGCCAGTGAACAAGTCTGTCTGGGCAGCGAAGAAAGGTGCCTCGAAAACTCACAGGCCTCGTATTGTTTCGGTAACCCGTAATAGGTAGCATATACAATTACATATATATACACGCATGTAATATAGGGAGACAGAGGAGTTCATGGCTCTGCTCACGATGACTGTTTGAGCGGCATCGAAGAACATCCCGACGATAACATTCACATGGAGCAGGTACACAATATTTATGCATATGTATGTATGGTATACATATCTGTTGTATATACAGAGTGAGGAAGTGGAGGAAATTCTTCCAGTTAAAATCATGCCTCCCAGACAAGGAAAAGAATCGCCAGCTGTAGCTTCAACCATTAAGGTACTAATCACACACAATTTACATAGTTAATATTAAACATGTATATTAACGTATGTACATTGAAGTCGAAAAGCCTTCGTCTGCGCAAATGAAGCATGTACATAATATTTATGCATAGGTGTATCGTATAGTATATATATTTGCTGTACATACAGAGTGAAGAAGTGAAGGAAGCCAAAGTCATGCCTGTTGTAGCCCCAACAGTTAAGGTACTAATTTATATTTAATATTATACAACACAAAATATATCTACATACTTAATATTAGACATGCATAATATACAAAGTGTATCGTATAGTATATATATTTGCTGTACATACAGAGTGAGGAAGTGAAGGAAGCCAAAGTGATGCCTGTTGTAGCCCCAACATTTAAGGTGCTAATTATATATAAATATTATACAACACAAAATATATCTACATACTTAGTATTAGACATGCATAATATACAACATATATACAACAGATTGAAGTGGAAGAGCCTTCGCCTGTGAAACAAAAGAACATTCTGTCAGCTGTTGAGGTATTTCAATGCATCACCAATAGAGTACGGTTGTCCCTTAGGGGAAGAACTTAGGAAGCTGTCCTTGAGGGGATAAGTTTTTCTGCATAATATTCTATTTCTTGGACAACTATTGTTATTACTTAGTAACAACTACCACTACTAGTACTACGTATACTATGCTAATATTTTTTCTACTACTACTACTACTACTACTACTACTACTACTGCTACTGCTACTGCTACTACTACTACTACTACTACTACTACTACTACTACTATTACTGCTGCTACTACTACTACTACTACTACTACTACTGCTACTACTGCTTCTACTGCAGCTACGACTACTACCACTACCACTACTACTACTACACTACTACTACCACCACCACCACTAACTACTACTACTACTACTACTAACCACTGCTCTTAATATATTATGCACTGTATTGCAGTTTGGCGAGCATGCCTTGAAGTTATTTCCTGATAAGGATAGTAGTAGTAGTAGTAGTAGTAGTAGTAGTAGTAGTAGAGGTAGTAAGTATTTATCTCCTCAAGACAATGCCAACAGCAAAACTCACGTGCACTTTGCGCTTGCAAGGTCAAACCTTGACAACTTAGAGCATGCTCATGGCAAGTTTAAACGTCGCAATGACGATAGTGATATAGAATATGAAACTCCACCTTACAAAAGAGCCGCTGTACAAGGTGGTGGGGATAGTATTAGATATCAAAATGAGGCGACGACTGCCTTCGCATCTATCAGTCCACAGACACTTGCCAAACTAAAAGCAGAGTTAATGAACTACGAGCAGGGTGATGGGAGGGCTTTTGTCAGCGATGACACAGTGCATGCTCTTTTGCGCGACATCAGGAAAGGAGCTAGCTTCCCAGCAGCCCATTCAGAAAAATCTGAAACACATGTCAAGTCACCACAGCAGCTTCCCAGGAGCCCATTAGCTAGCGCAGCGCGGGCGATGCGTTTACCTTCACCCGGTGACTTTTCTGTTACTGGCAAGCTTATGACACGGGCTATCGATGCTCGTCATCCTCAGCAGCCGCCTGAAGAAACGCCCAAACAAACAGGAGCTAAATATTTTGGAGCTTCAATGCCAACTCATGCTCATTATTTTCCATATGATCGGGCTGAGGGGCTTGGAATGCCCGGTCATCATTTTCCGTATGATAGTGGTCATCAGAGAAAGATGACTAAATGGAGAAGACAGTTAATTCCCTGGAGGATCTCTTGAAGCGAAGTGAGTCCAGGGCAGAAGAGCGTGCAAGGTCAGGACGCTAATTCCTAGAATTGCTGGACTATCATAACCTAGTCTCCTCACAAGAGCTGGACCGATCTTACAGACAGAACAGAGAACTGTATGTTCACTTGGCTCGCAAATAATTTTTCATGTAGGTTGCTAGCGTTTTTATTTTTATTTTTTACATAGATAGATAGTTGCAGCAACTAGTGTAGCTCGAGTGGAAGTTCATGTCTGATATCAATACTATATTTTAATAAATATTAAATATATATTATTTTGAAGCTGATTTATTGTCACTGTTGCTATTAGTTCAACAATTGAGTATTACAAAATTAAATTATTAATATTATACAACTTTTAACTAATTAAATTTAAGTATTAATATATCACGGTAAACATGCTTAAGTACCGTAAGTTTTAATCATGATGATTCCGAGGCTCAGTGTACTATCAACATTATCATTATATATTATAGTTATTTCATTGTGACTGCCAGGTAAATTAATATATATTTATATGAATGCTGACCGTGCCAAAGCACGGTCCGCTAATTACAACCATGCGTATATTATAATATGATAATATTATTAATAACGAAAACTAATTATAATATATATAAATTATTCTTAATATCACTATGATATAAGCAAGTAAAGTTATATTTCGAGTATTATATAATCACCAATATATTAATATTAACAATATATTGATCATATTAATATAATCATCAAACTGCAGTGTTTGTATTATATTAATATAATATTATATATATATATAGTGCTTCTCTGTCAATGGCTGATGCATTTCTGCACATGCGCCTCCATCGTCTCACCCGTGAGGAGAGTACGAAGAATTGACGATAAGCTCTAATGACACCCCCGCAAGGGCAGTTCCAACACTGCCAGACGGGCCGGTATGTTCAATGAAAATACTGGTCCAGACGGATCGGTATGTTCAATGAAAATACTGGTGGCACCGACTGGAATCGAACTGGCGACAGGGCTCAGATGGTAGAACTTGACCACTGGGCTATCACGGTGTCCATTATATATATATAATAACATTAATATTAATATTTAATATACACTTATCAGAACTAGATTAATTTATTGTATTATTAATAATACCTTCAGATTCTATTTCGAGTCTTAGTGTATTAATAATGTAACTTCAACTCGTCATCTGCGGCCAGTCGCCGCTGCCGGGAGTCTGAGGCTGATTCAGCTTAGTCATACGATATTAATATTATCAGAAAGTATTTAGTGTTAGTATTACAATCACTGCCGAACATAAATGTTAGATCTGCTAGGTCACTGCGTTGTTAATACTACATATAGCACTGATAGTCATGATCAAGTGCCGGACTTGCCGCATGATCATTACTCACTGATCATCTCATCCTTATTACTAACTATTAATATTACTACTGAATATAATATATATATAAATGATAATTACTACAGTGCCACCGATCATTAATATTAATTTAGTATTATATTATATAATATTAATAGTATTAATACTGACTAACTTCAACTTCATGATTCGTCATGATTTTCAAGAAGTAGTCACATGATTTAATATAAATGTGACGTATTACAACTTTCCACTGATATGATATTCAAATACTACGTGACACCATATTAATATTATACTAACTCTATGATACAATAACTTGAAGTTAGGACGGTATTGCAGTATGTATTAATATTAATAGTATAGTATTAATGCTATGATCATGATAGTAAAGTTAACTTGATATAATATATATTCAACTGGTTGAAAATAGAGCAATGTATATGACTCAGGCGGCCCGGGTCAGTATTACTATGATAATACCCGTAATTAATATTCAGTATCAATAATATTTTTTAATATATATTATTTATATTATTGTATTATAATACAATATTAATATTATAATATTAATATCAATATTAGTGTAATATATAATAGATGATTATTATATATTAGCAGCTGTATGCAGTTTATTTACCCGTTATTAATATTATCAATAATATTACTATACATTATAATATTAATATTATAATATTAATATTAATATTAGTGTTTAGTGTAATATTAATATATATAATAGATGATTATTATATATCAGAGTATTTAGCAGCTGTATGCCACTGCCATTGAAGTCAAGTTTGAACTTCAAACTTACTATTAATAATATTATGTAATTGTACATGTTATAATAGATAACTGATCACTAGATCATGATAATATTAATAACATTATTAATATTGCCAGTAGTAACACCCCCAATTATTGCAAGTGTGTCAGTGATTTAATATTATTATTAATAATATTGTAATCATAATACAATACACTTTTTTCATATATTGTTAATAATCTTGTAAAATATTAATAAAAATAACAAATTAATTCAATGATTATTATTAATAATATAATACAAAATGGAACAGGAATATAATAATAATCAATGAAAAATATACTTATGGTCAATTATTAATTTATATATTAATCAAAACTGCGAATATAAATATTATACTTGTTTAGATTATTAATATTAATATCAAGCTACACTGATATTAGTGCTTTAATAAAGAGAAATTGGGGCGCTACATGTGCACATACGTCCTCACCAATCCAAACTATTTTTGTTAACATCAGATCTCTTGCTGTCGATTGACCGCGAAGCACAGAGTCCGTCCCTATCGCTTCCATAGGTTGCGAGTTTAAAATTTTCGATGGCAGTTTTCCAGGCCAAGAAGAAACGCTGATTGTTTGGATTACTACTTATTCCAATTGCAAGACCCTGCTTCTCTTGTGTTATTTTATGCATGTCACTGAGAGCGTGATGCAGTGTGAGGAATGTTGCGTTATTTGTCCAGTGCTCTTTGGGATCATTCCAGACTTGTACGAGGGCCTCAGCTGTTGCCATTCTAAGAGATTTGCTACCCCTTGCGGAATCGTTCTCTAGGTAAGGCGGAAACCTTCCTGCAATTAAAGCCAGCAAAAGAGTCCAATTCCAGCACTCGTCAAGGACTGATATCCCCACACACTTCGTTTTGTGTTCTGATGCTGTTCCACTGCTGCGTAACAAATACGCTGCCTCCGGTCCTGCACAGGAAGGAAGAAAAGAAAAAGATATACATATATATATATAAAATATATATATATATATTTAAAAAATAATACAAAATCTACGATAGGCCTGATAAAAACAAAATGCAATTTTTGTCCTAGTGGGATAATCCATTGCCTTTTTGTCCGATCCGTACAAGGAAAAATGGCATTTGGTTATCCACATCCACAACTAGTGTAATTACAGTCGGTGGTGCCACCAGCGGTGTTATATGCATTTTTGCTGTCACCGGTGCCACCTGTGCAAAAAGGCAATAGTGGGGGCGATTTTGGCAATGCCGAAATGTCCCTGTATGTTGACTGTTTCTGCCGTATCACGTCAGGTGGCGTCGGGTGGCAGGAAACACCTGATTTTTCAGGTGGCAGGATTCTGGGTTTTTTTGGCAGCCAAACTTTGCTGCTTTCCCCTGCATTCGATCCGGTCCTTTCAAGTCGGGAAAAGTGGCATTCGACTGTTCAGGCCACGCGCTATCAGAATCTGCAATAAAATTTTGTGGTGGGTGGTGGCACCTGACCCCCCACCCACAAGCGCGAGTCCTCTTATTTTTCAGATTAATAACAGCCACACATTTTTTGTAAAAAACCGACGATTTACCAAACGCTAAACCCTTGTGATTTTTTGTCTTGAAACAGCATGAATCAGCTCTTCTTCTGCTCTGCTCAACCCCTTGGCTCAGCTAGACGCATGCTCGCTCTGTCTTCTGTCGCGGCTGTACAGAGAGCTAGGGAGCTGCCACGAAAAGCGGCGGTGAGTTCATCTCCCGCTGTCAGTAGTGGTACCGCTGCCGAGGCTGCTGTGCATGCTGCTTCTCTCCCCTCCCAGCCTAGGAAGCGGCCACAAAAAACGGCGGAGAGTTCATCTCCCGCTGTCAGTAGTGGTACCGCCGCCAAGGCTGCGGTGCGTGCTGCCAGTAGTCCTGCCGCCAAGCAGAGGAAGCGGTCACGAAAAGCGGCGGAGAGTTCATCTCCCGCTGTCAGTAGTGCCGCTGCCAAGGCTAGGAAGCAGCGACGAAAAGCGGCAGAGGAGAAGGGACTGTCTTCCTTGGGACTGGAAGACAAGTACTTGCTGATGAAGGAAATTGTCAACATGCCGCATACCACCGCGTGTGACTACGTGGGGCTGCGCGGCGACAAGATGGGCGAGGAGGTGTGGCAGCTTCTCCAGCTGCCACCGGAGAAGCTACGGGAGATGAGGGACGAGCTACGACCAACCAGCGACTGCCGCCCGGACCCGCTGCCTGGCAAGGTCGAGTACCTCTGGCTGTGCTACGACTGGACACAACAGAGCCACCCCCCTACCACCGGAAGAGAGCCACTGGAAATAGATGAAGAAAACGACGACATTATCATCGGCTTAGCTACCAGGCCCGTCCCGAGGCAGGAGCAGCGCAAGCTGCGTGCTTTCAGGGACGAGTTCGCGGCGCGGCCCGACAGCCGCGACCATAAGGAACGGCTCTTGACCGTCAAACGTTGCCTGGAGAACGCCGACGCGCGCAAGATGTTTGGCAAAGAGCCGGAAGTTTTCTGGCCCCTCGGGGGCGGCAACAGCTTTCCGTTGGGCGACGGCGACCGTCTGTGGGCACGCTTTACTGGTCACTGGCACTGCGTTGTCGACGCCTATATGAACGCAATTCATGCGCTGGGCGGCATTCCGAAGGCACGTTTCCGCAACAAGCTACGCAAGAAGCTCGGTGGCAACTGCCCGCTCACTGCCCTGTTAGGTATCAAGCCCTTCAGTCGCGGCGGCGTCGTCTACGCGCTGCGTCCCCTCAAGCGAGTCTCGTGGTACAGCCTCACGTCCGGCACCGCGCTCAAGGGAGTCTTCTTGGTCGGCGGCGCTCACCACTGCATCTGCGTCGACCGCTCCCGTCGCAAGATACTCAACGCCGCGTCACACTTCGAGATGGCTCTTACACAGAAGAACCTAGCCTCCTGTTGTGTCTGGGATGGACCCATCGAAGTCGTGCGTGTCACCGCCGTCCAGCCTATCGAAGTCTTGTGATGCGACATACACGTATGACCCTCCTCCTATCAGGCTAGCCTACGATTACATCGCTGTAGCGCCTTATTAAAAGGCCAGACCAGTAACTAATAAATATACTGTCGTAAGAGAGAGAGAGAGAGGAAGGGGGGGGGGGAGAGGGGGAGGGGAGGGGCTCTCGATGCGACCAGTAGATTGCGGTATTGTGATATTGCCCCCCCCCCCCCCCTTCTGTTCTTTCAGGGTACCAGTAAAATTTTTTCCAGAGTTAATTTCTCTCTATATAGTTGCGGTTTGCACCCCAAAAAATTTTGGTGGTACCTTTTTCCGCCGCCACCTCGTTTTCGGTCACGCAGGATTTTTGTGACGGCGCCGGTGTTTTTTCATGGTACCACTAAAATTTTTTCCAAAGTTAATTTCTCTCTATATAGTCACGGCTTCCACCTCAAAAAAATTTGGTGGTGACTATGCACGTTCTCTGCTGGTCGCATTGAGAGTCGCCGGGCGGCCCCCCCCCCCCCCCCCCCCCCCTTCTCCTTCCGCCGCCTCCCTCATTTTCGGTGACGCTGGTACCACCATTTTATTTTTCATGAGTTAACTTTTGTCTATATAGTCGGTTTTTGCACCTCAAAAAAATTTGGTGGTACCAACCTGGCGCCGTCGCTCATTTTTCGGTCACGCCGGATTTTTGTGACTGCGCCGGGTGGTACCACTAAAGTTTTTTTCCAGTGTTAATTTCTCTCTATATAGTTACAGCTTCCACCCCAAAAAAATTTTGGTGGTGACTATGCACGTTCTCTGCTAGTCGCATGGAGAGTCGCCTGGGCTGCCCTCTCGCTCCGCCTCTCCCTCTCTCTATGACGTGACGATGGCGCCGGGTGGTACCACTATTTTACTTTTGGGGTAGTTGGGTTTATGTATATAGTCTGTCTCGGCGGCCGAAAAAAAAATTTGGTGGTACCGGCGTGACGGCGCCAGGTTTTCGGTACCACTAAAAAAATTCGAGGAGTTAGTTTCTGTCTATATAGCCGGCTTTTGCACTGGAAAAAAAATTTGGTGGGGTTTTTTGGGGCCGGATCCGCCACTCTTCCCCTGATACATGGGCGGATCCGGCCCCAAAATATCATAGCCCGTTCGCCGGAGTCTGGCTCTGCACTGATTTTTTCTTCTTGGCTTTATCGTTGAAGCGCGGTACAAGTGTGGTCGACAATGCTAGCTGTTTGTCCTACCTGTGGCGCCTGCTTCTTTGAAGGCAAGCTTTACTGGACGGGGACCGGGAAAAGAGGGGACCCCAAGGACCTGGCCTCGCTCGTCTGCAGACCCTATGGCGACGGCGCTTGCATCAACCCCGCGCGAGACGTCCCCGGCGGAGACACTTGGACGGAGCGGATGCGCTTCGTGGACAATTTCCTAGACGAGATTCTGTAAAATAATTAAAAAAACTATTTCTCTCTTAAAGCAGCAAAGGGGTGTGCAACATGGAAGTGGCCAGGTCGTACAAGCGCCGTCGTTTGGACGGTGCGACCGACGACTTTGTGCTACCGGTCGACGGGCAGAGCGGCGACGTCCTTGTTTCGGACGGTGACGGGGGCGTGAGATGGGCAGCGGGCGGAGTGGCCGCGAACGACGCGGTAGCGCTTAATACTGCTCACAGACTGACTACTTCCGGGAACCCGCACTTGGTTGATCTAGCCGATCTGATCACCTTGACACTTGACACCGAAGCGAAAACTAGCCAGCCGGCAGGGATGACTTCCAACAGCTCCGCTGGCTTTGTGGCCTCGGCCTCGAGCAATTCCACTCAAGCGTACCTGGCCTTTGACAGCGACTTTTCGACCTTGTGGGGCACCACTGCCCCCGACAGCTACAGCGGCAACAACTATACCGCCATGATCGAGACGATAGTCGATAATCTCCCTGTGCCTGGCGCGTGGCTCCAGCTCGATCTGGGCCAGCACGCCAAGGTCACCGCTTACCACGTCACGTCCGCGGGTGCTATTACTGCGCCCAGAGACTGGGTAGTTGCTTACAGCGCGGACGGCAGCCGATGGTTCACGTGGGACAGCCAGACGGCCCAGACCTTTGTAGGCGACAGCCTGCGCACGTTTACGCCAGCAACCGCGGCAGACTACTCTCGGTACCTGCGCGTAATCTGCACTAAAAACAACGGGGCGGGAGTTTGGTACACGCGGAGCCTGGCTTTCGACTACCAGCTATACAATGCAGGCTGCATCGAGAACACCAGTTATCCGACCAAGGCCTCGCAGCTGGCGCCCAAGGCGTACGTCGACCACCAGGTGGCAGGAGCAGTGAAGTTCCCGTCGGTGATGCCTACCCAAAACGACTGTGTCGTGACCATGGACCCAGACGGCTCGATCTTCGCGGTCAAGGATAGGACGCTCAAGCAGCCGTCTTTGGCTCCTAGCGGCAATGGCGCGATCGTGCTCATGGACACCGACTTTACGGTCACAACGATCCCGGACACTCTCGCGAGGTTGCCGGACCCTCTGCCCGCCTCGACTGCGCAGCTGGTGACGGTCGATCCAGACGGCGTGCTAGGCCTAAGCAGCCAAGTAAGCTCGTCGACGCTCACGCTGACAGGTGCTGGCGGCAACAGCACGCTTTCCGCGCCTACCACCGGCTCCGTCGCGCTCAAGCTGCCTACTGCTCTGCCCAGCGCAGGCACCAGGCAGTTCGTCACGCTCGACAGCGCGGGCCAGTTCGCTACCGGTGCCACTGGCTTCCAAGGGGGGGACAGTGTAGCAATCGGGACTTTAGCGGGCGACGGACAGCAACCATTCGCCGTCGCAATAGGCACTCAAGCAGGTGCGAGTGGACAGGGCCAGTTTGGAACTGCCGTTGGCTACCGGGCGGGATACTCTGGTCAGTCGGATCTCGCCGTCGCGATCGGTGCCTACTCCACGGAGAGCACACAAGGCAATTCAGCAGTCTCTGTCGGTCCCTATACCAGCACGCTCGGCGTACGGTCGGTTGGGATCGGCAGTACGGCTATCACGGATGCTGCCGCCCAGGAGTCAGTCGCAATAGGCTACAGAGCAAAGGCAGCGACATCCCGCTCGATTGTACTGAACGCCACGGGCGCTGAATTAGTGTCCACTAGCACCGATGCTGCTTATATCAAGCCGCTGAGGTCAGGCGTCGATTCTACTGCCAGCGAGAAGGCGACACAGTGGAACAGCACGACCGGCGAACTCACCGCCTCTAAATTTACACTCCCGCTTTCGCTGCCAGGCAGCACGTCGCTGGTGACGCTCGACTCGGTAGGCCAGCTCGGCACAAGTGGTGCTGGCACGCTGTCGCTCACCGGGGCAGGCGGCACCAGCACGCTTTCCGCTCCTGGCACAGGCTCCAGCGCCATCAAGACTTTCAGTGGTCTGCCGTCCGTGGTATCGCTAGTCACGGTAGATGGCAGCGGCAGCCTGGCACATGCGCAGCCGGTTGGACACAGTCTTTCTTTTACAGACTCTCCGAGCGGCAGCAGAATGCCTAACGGCATGACATCCTCGAGCTGGACGTCGGGCAGTCAAACGTTTGTCGTGAGCGCTAGTGGCTCGTTCAGCACGTCCGTCCCTTATAAGGCGTTTGACAGTAACGGCACTGGTACTTTCTGGTGTACACCACTGAGCGTCTACAACACCTCAACTGGTGCCTACACCAGCAACAAGTTCAAGACAGTGGGTGGCTCGAACGTGAATGGGGAGTGGATACAGCTCGATTTCGGGGCGGAAGTGCGGCTGACCAAGTACTACATCACTACTTCTGTAACTAGATCGCCTGGTAAGTGGGTGATGGCAGTCAGCGACGACGGGAATACTTGGACCACCTGGCAAGCACAGACAACAAGATACACCTTCACCGACGCTACAGAAGCTGCTTTTACGCCTCCTGCGCCCGTGATCTGTCGTTATGCGGTGCTGATAGTAACTGAAAATACTGGCGTTAATAACTACTTCCAGATCAGCGCGCCGAGTTTCGATTACAGCGGGCTTGCTCTCAGAGTTAAGAACCTAGCACTCCCTGCAAACGGGACTGACGGCGCCAACAAGAGCTACGTGGACTCGCATACACACACGTCGCCACTGACGATTGGCACATCTACGATCGCGAGCACAGGGACGGTTGCGCTGAGTCTGCCTAGTGCGCTGCCCGCCAGCACTTCGCTGACGTCGCTGACCTCTGCGGGGCAGCTGAGTGCCTCTGCGCTCAAGGTGCCAGTGTCCTTGCCAGGCAGCACTTTGCTAGTGACACTCGACTCCAGCGGCCAGCTAGCGACGGGGGATGCTAGCTCGCTGTCACTCAGCGGTGCAGGCGGCACCAGTACGCTTTCCGCTGCAGCCTCTGGCTCTTCCGCTCTCAAGCTGCCTACCGCCCTGCCGGGAAGCACGTCGATAGTGACACTCGATTCCGGTGGTCAGCTAGCGACAGGGGCTGCTAGCTCGCTGTCACTCAGTGGAGCGGGCGGCACCAGCACGCTTTCCGCTCCGGCCTCTGGCTCTTCCGCGCTCAAGCTGCCTACCGCCTTGCCGGGAAGTGCGTCGCTGCTGACACTCGATTCAGGGGGCAGCTCGCCACAGGGGCTGCTAGCTCGTTGTCACTCAGTGGGGCGGGAGGCACCAGCACGCTTTCCGCTCCAGCTTCTGGCTCCTCTGCACTCAAGCTACCGACTGCCCTGCCTGGTAGCACTGTGTTAGTGACTCTTGATTCCAGTGGCCAGCTTGCCACCGGGGCGGCCAGCTTGTTGTTGCCAGCCTCCATGCCGGCCCAGACTGCCGTTCTGAGCCTGACTTCTGCGGGGAAGATGGTGACCCAGAGCACTTCCACCACGGTTGTGACTTCTGGCTCGGTGGCGCTGCCGACCTGGACTTCCATGTCGGCCTATACGCCTACCACGGACCCTAACTGGGTGCTCAGCCACTCTTCCGCACAAGTAAGCCAGGAGAGCTGGAGAGTTTTCGATGGTGTCGCTGCCAATGGCTGGACTAGCCTCGGCAACTACAACTCCGTTACCAACGACCGGTACCAACGTAGGCCACTGGACACTGGTCTGGTCCGGTAACTTCTCTTTTACCACGACGTCACAGACCCTGAACTCGAGCGCGCCCGCTTCGACCGCGTTCTATTACTACCACCGGTTTATTGTCACTTCGGTACATTCGAGTGCCGCGTCCGTCGTGGGGACCTTTGCGCCCGTCGTTGAGTCCGAGGGCGTGTCGGTCAATGGCACTGGCCTCACGGGCGTGGACACGCTCATGTGCGGCAAAAACACGCTGAAGCTGCCAACCGCGCTGCCCTCCGCCGGCACGGATCGCGTGCTCCAAATCAACGACCTCGGCGAGTTCGAGCTGGGCACATGGGACTGCGGCCACTGGCTGTGCGAAACAGTGCTGACTTTTGCTAATGCTAATGGCAGGATTATGACTTACGACAACACGGTGAGAATCGCACCTTCTTTCGGCAATATCACTCGCTTGACTAGCAACTCGGGCAACGCTTCTACCAGCTACACCACGTTCCAGAACACTTCGGGCATGACCAGGAAATGGCTCGTTGATGCCTGCATCAAATTCAAAAACACCGCCACTAGCAGTCCCATGAACGCCGAGGCCTGGGTCGAGAAGAGCGCTAGCAGGCCGGCCAGCAACACTGCGATCGCGTCGGTGCGCTGGCTGCACTCCACCACTTATAGTAACGGTAGTGCTTTCAACGGGCAGTATGCGACAGTGAATCTAGCTGGCATAGTGGAAGTGGCCGCGAACGAGTACATCTGGATCGAGGTTTACGGAGGTACCGCAACTGCCGTAAATTACATTGCAAACATTGGATCAGCCGTCTATGAAAGAGGTTTTGTGTCTATTACCGAGATCCCGGGCTGATTTTTTTTTCTTTCGAGTCTGTATTTTTTAATTAAAAATGGATGCTTTGCGACAAGCACTAGCCGAGAACGAGAACGAGCTGGCCACGTGCCTAGCCCGCCGCCGGATCCTGGCCGTAGAGCGAGAGAAGTTACAGCTGCAGATCGCGCTCTGTGAAAAGGTCTGTGGTTGTAGGGAGACACGCCTGCAGATCAAGCAGTTGATCCAGCAAGAAGAGGAGGCGGAGGCGGCCGCCGAGTCTGCCGCCCATGCGGCCGTCGAGGCCGAACTGGCACTAGAAGAGACAGTCGTAGAGATGCCTGACACCATCAATGGCTAGAAGTCCTGGTCTAGGCCCCATTCCGGCTCCTTGGCCGGCGCCCGCGCGTACTCGCTCACTCTCTTCTCGAAAAAGTTAGTCTTGCCTACCACGCCTAGCTGCTCCATGAAGGGCAAGGGACACTTGGCCACCCCGTACAGCTTTTCGCTTAGGCCCAAGTTCTGCAGCAGGCCGTCGGCCACGAACTCAACGTACCGTTCCATCAGCGTCGCGTTCAGGCCCAGCAAGGCTACCGGCAGCGACTCGCTGATGAACCTCCGCTCGACTTCGACGCAGCCCGCCACGATCTGAAAAATGCGCGACATCTGCAGCTTGTTCGACACGTGGTGCTTGTACAGGTGGCACGCGAACAGGCCGTGCTGCGTCTCGTCCCGCGCAATAAACTCGTTGCTGGTGCACAGGCCCTGCAGCAGGCCCGGGTGCTTTTGTTTCAGCCAAAAGATGGAGGCGAAAGAAGAGGCGAACTGGACAAGTTCCACACAAGCGAACGCCACCAGCCGCTCGGCAAACGAAGACCGGGCCGGGCTGAGCCACTGCAGCGCCCACTTGGCTTTTTGTGCGACGGTCGGGACCTGCGTGATCGCATTGAACAACTTGTCCTTCTCTTGCTGGTCGCTGATGATCGTATCGATCAACAGGCTGTAGGTCCGCGAGTGTTCGGCCTCATTAAAGATCTGGTAAGAATAAAAAAGTCTCGCTTCACTGAACTGCACTTCGGCCAAAAAATTTGCGGCCAGGTTCTCTTGGATGATGCCGTCGCTCGAGGCGAAAAAGCCCAGCACCATCTTAATAAAGTGCTGCTCGTCCGCACTCAATTTCTTGAAATCGGCCTGTTCCCGGCTCAGATCAAGCTCGTCTGCCGTCCAGAACGAGCGCAGGGAAGCTTCATAGAATGAATACAGGTCCGGACGCCTGATGGGAAAGAGACAAAACCGCGATTCTTCCGGCACGAGCAGTTTTTTTTCAGTGTCCATAATTCGTGCAGCTGCCGGTTGTCTAGTTTCAACAAGGCCATTCACTCTCCTTTTAATAGTAAAGGGCAAAGAGGATATATTTTTTTCTTATAGCGCAAAACAAAAACAAAGAACATGTTGCAAAGACGCAAGACCGAACAACGGCTGATGCCCTCGTCGCCAGAGTCCATTACCGTAACCTCGCACGACCTCGCACTCGAGCTCAAGCGGACATACAGCGACTTCAGCTGGCAGTCAGTGCCGCAGCTCATTGTTCACGGGGTCAAGTACCTTGCTCTCTATACTAATCATACTGGCGAGGAGAAGAAGCAGATCCTCGTGCCTGTGCTCGTGGACTTGTGTCCTGACGACAACGTGGACAAGCTGATCCCGCCAGTAGTCGACGTGATCTGGGAGCTCGTGAAGGCCGCCCTCGCTTCCAACTGCTGCGAGCTGTGTCCCAAGGTCTGCACGGTCATGTAGGCATCGGGATCAAGTGCCGGCCCAGCGTCACGGGCGTGCCATGGTGGATCCTGACCGGGTCGCCGCTCGTCACCATCTGCGCTCGCGCTTTGGCCAGCTTCTCGCGGTCCATACGGTGCGCCCATAACACTACTGCTGGTATGACCTGCTCGTTCGAACGCACTTTCTCCAGGGCCATGGTAATCTTGACCAGCAGCACGTCCGCTGCTAATCTGAATCGTCTTTTTTTAGCCATCTCTACAGACAGCTCGTTCTTAACCATTTCAAAGAGGATCTCACAGGAGAAGTGGCGCTCTGCTTTTTGCCCAAAGTTGAAAAATGAGTTCACTCCAGAAATGATCGCTACCACAATTAAACATGTGACAGACACCCAGTCGTAGCCCGCCCAGCCCGCTTCGCACGCCTTGAAGCCGAAGTTGCCGACGATAACGGAGCAGATCGCCGGCAATATTGTAGCCAGCAGCCCGAAGACCAGGAACTTGTTGTAGTAAAAATACCCAGCCGAGTTATTGAGGCGTGCGTGCAGGGCACATTTGTCCACCACGCTGGCAAAATAAGACTCATGGCGCGAGGACCATTTTTCCTCCTCTCGGTTTACGTCCGAGTCGTCCGAGTCGTGGGAGTCCTCCCGTGGCTCCACGACTTTCTCGTCCATCGTTCTTTTTTCTGTTAAAAGAAAGTTTGCGACAAGATTTAAATTTTCGTCGTCGTCTTCTTCTTCTTTCGCCTGGCCGCTTTTGGCTTGAAGGCCGGCACGCCGGAGCTGTTATTCTTCTTCTTGGTCAGGGCCAGCAGGTAGCGCGTGTACTCGACTGGGTCGTGGTGGTGCTGCTCGACCGGGTCCGGTGGCGGTGCTGCTGCCGCTGCCGCCGGCCGCGGTGCTCGCGGTGGCGCGCCCCTCGCGGCTCTTGCCGACTTCACCCCAATGCTCCTTACCATTGCGATTTCGTCTTGAAATACATCGCCCACAATATTAAAAAAAATTCCTTACGCCTTGCTCAGCAGCATTTCCCAGTCGGCGCCATTCAAGTCAACCTTGTCGCGAGTGTCAGGCGACACGACCCGGACGTTGAGGTACTTGGTCTTGCTCGGGAAAAATACGTACTGGTTGTGCCTGTCCTGTGCCGAAGACTGGTAGCCCCCCGAAGACGCTAGGAAGGAATTATTAGGCTGGCCGAGTGGTTCTTGGGGCCGCGCGTAATCGAACTTCCGTCCCAGACCTCATGGAAGCCGCCGAGCGAGTAGGCCAGCGTCGAGCATTCCTTGATCTGTATGCCCAGCGAGGTCGGCAGGCCCAAGGCCACCACGTTCGGCAAGATCCTGGTCTGCCCCGAGGGCAGCGAGGTCCCCGCTCCGTTCTGGGCCGAGGTCTCGAAGCCGAGCACCGCGTGCGCGCTGTCGCTGTTGGACTGATAGCAGTAGATCGCGAACTCGGCGGCCGCGCTTAGCGTAAACTGCAGCTTCAGGTGCGTGTCGAGGAACGCGATGCCGATGGTCTGACCAGGCTGGACGTAGCCCTCGTTGATCAGCAGCGACTGCAGCGTGTCGGCCAAAGTCTCCCCTGCATTGAACGCCATGCTATTAGCGAGCAAAGGAGGCTAGAATAGCAGAGACCTGTATAGTTCTGGCTGGGAATCGTGATCGTCACGTCGCCCGTGGCCGTGCTGGTCAGGTAGAGCTTGTTGTTCTTGGAGTTGACGTTGAAGCAGGCGTTCGGCACCGTGGCCCAGATCAGGCGGTACTTGCCCTCGATCGCTTCCTGTAAGGGCAGGCGGAACTCTGCCGAATCGCCCGGGCCCTGCACCCGGTCGCGATCCTTACTGCGGACCAGCAGGTTCATTTCGCTCAGGGCGCGCAGGTAACTCATGCTTGTAAATTTTTTTCTTGGCGCGCCAGTTTTCTTAAACAGAGAGAGGCACGAGAAGAAAAATTCATGAGCCTGACGCTGAGTGGCACCAAGCGCCTGCGCCTGGAGGATGTGGTCGAAACAAAACCTCTTCCTAGCATGGTCACTGCCTTTGGCAACACAAGGTCGCGGAGTCCACTCCGCTAGTGCAGGAGACTTTCCCTTACACGGGCATCCTGAACCCGCGCAAGTTCGCGACCTCTGGCTCCGTGACCACCGCCACCGGCCTGCTGTCGCTCAGCGGCGCCGCGCAGGCCGAGACGCTCAGGCGCTGCAAGTACCGCGCGGGGCAAGGGCTCGTCTGCCGCTTCACGGCGCTGTTCCCCGCCGCACCCAACGTGGCTAATTCGGCCATGGCCGGGCTAGGCGACGACAATAACGGCTTCTTCTTTGTGCAGGACCAGGCACAGAGCAACAGGCTGCGGATCCTGCACCGCAATGCGAGTGTCGACACTTACATCGACCAGGCCAACTGGAACCTCGACACCTGCCTGGGCGGCGACCAAGACGACATGGATCGCAAGGACTGGTCCAAGGGCAACATTTTTGAGATTCAGCTCCAGTACCTAGGATTTGGGGCCGTCGTGTTCTTGGTCGAGAGGCAGTCGGACGGGGTGCTAGTCCCAGTGCACCGGATCCAGTACGCGGGCGCTAACACGACACCTTCGCTCAGCAATGCCAGCCTACCGTTCAGGCTCAAGACCACTGGCGCGGGCGGCCAGGTGCGCACTGCCAGTGTCGGCGTTCTGGTCGAAGGCCCCGTGAGGCAGCTGGGCCTCAGCTTTGCGCGCACCAACGTTCAGACCATCGGTACGACCGAGAGTAACGCGTTAGTGATCCGCAACAAGAGCTTGATCGGCGCCCTCCCTAACAACGACCTGCTGTTCCCAACCTTGTTGACCGCTACGGCCGTCTCGGGCACCAAGCCAGTGGTCCTCCGAGTGCTCACGCAGGCCACGTTCGGCAGCGCGCCTACCTACGCCAACCACGACGCGGCCGCCTCTAATACCGAATACTCCGCGTCCCTCGTCACGGTGTCTAGTGGCAACGCGGTGGCCGCGTGCGTCGTGTCAAACACGGGGTCGGCCTCGGCCAGCCTGGACCTGAGCAGGCTCAACATCGCCGTCGGGCCCGGAGAAGTGCTGTGCATTGCGGCCAGCACTACTTCCGGCACGGCGGACGTGCACCTGAGCCTTAGCTGGGCGGAGGACGTGTAAAAAAAAGAAAGTTCGTCTTGCATTATTAAAAACAACAAAGGAAGAAGAAGGAAATGAAAAAAGTGGTAGCAATCGACCCGGGACTGAGAAATTTGGGCATAGTCGTGCTTGTAAAGGACGACCGCACCAACGCCATCACTGTCACCTATGCCAGCGTGCTAGACATAGCCAGGCAGAGCGACACTGACAGTTTCAAGACTAAGTCCTTGTTTGCGTGCCTGAACGCAGTCGAGGAGGTCCAGAACGCCGACGTCTGTGTTATTGAAGACCAAGTGCTTGGGATGGGCAACACGAAGCCGGACAATTTGCTCATTCAAGCGGCGGCCGGTGCAACTATGCTCAGTCTCGGTGCCAAGGAGCTTATCTATTATCCGTCCAGTTTCAAATTCAGTTGCTTTTTCGCATTGACGCCGACCATGTCCGGCAGAGTCAAAGGGAAATACAAAGTTCAATCTAAAGCATTGGCGCAAAATCTCGTAGTAAGTTTTAATGTACAAGGCGAGACGAAGTGTCTCACAGAGTCGCCTCATCTCGCGGACTCATTCGGCCTTGCTTTCTGCGCGCTGGTCAGAGGGAGCGGATCAACGCGGAGCGTCCAGCAGGGAGCGCCTCGCTCGCTGCCGATCCCTGTTCCGACGGCAGCGGAAGCAGGAGCAGCAGTAGCCGTCTTCTCCTTCTGCGCATTCCATTGTTCAGAGATCACCTTCATCCGCATTTTGTGCTCGAGTGCGCGGATCTCGGGATCTTGCATCTTTTGCTTGAAAAACTAGAAACAGTGGAAAAAAGAGATTTTTATAAAAAGAACGCGTCAGTGACAGTGTTACCTCGTTGTAGGCCGAAGGTGCTCTGGGTTTCTTTTCCTTGACAGGGGCAGTGGTGGCGTGGCCGCAAGTCGCGCAGTTGGAAGACATCTCTAGTTTTGCCTTTGTCCTTTGGTTACAAAAGGGCAACAGAGGATTTATTTTTTACTAAAGGGCAACAGAGGATTTGGTTACGAATTTGGCATCAGCCGCAATATCAGTCAAAAATTTCACGGAAAACTACACGATGCCGTGTACGGGCGGGCCGGCCGGTGCCACCGGTGCTACTTGTTCGTCCGGTAAGTTCCACGGGCACACGATAATGCATACGCACCCGACCTCCCCTATCACAATAACGGCGACAATCGCGGCCACGAGCGGTTCCATTTTCCTTGCTTTATACAATCCTTTAGCCTTTTAATTTATAAAAAAATACTTGTTTTAGTTGTGAACTGCCATGGCCTCCAGGCGCCCGTTGCCCTCGTGCAGGTGGCGGAAGTAGGCGGAGTAGATGCAGACATCATACACGCCCGAGCGGAACCCGCGCGTGCCCGGTGTGTAGGTCTTGGGCACGAAATCCTTGACCAACTGGTCGGCTGCTGCCAGGGAAGAGTCGACCAACGAGACCGTGAACCGGAGCAGCTCGTCCTTGTCGCAGATCAGGGCTGATCGTTGAGGTCCATGAACGTCGCGGTAATGTTGTTGTCAGTGAATTCGGCCGAGCCTGCCTGGGCCAGCGTGATCCTGATGCCCTTGCTCTTGAGGTATGAGTTGCTGGCCAGCTTGGTGTTGATACCGGTCCACGCCGCGGCCCGAACTGGTAGTGCCACTGGCTGGAGCTGACCGCTCCACCTGTGTAGCCCCGTTGTTAGCGTCGATGTCAGCGACCAGCAGTGTCACTCCGTCGAACTTGAAGATCAATCGGTTAGCAGTGTTATTAGGCGAGATGGTCATCTGCGACGCCAGCTCCAGCGTGGTCTCGGTCGGCGCGGCGGCGGTGTTGAACACGAGGCGCTCCCGTGCCCCACAAAGTGCTTGTAGCCGTCCATCTCGCCGTCGAGCATGCCCCGCAGATCGTTCGAGAACGGGATCACGTACACGTTGTTGCTGTTGGCAAAGACTTCGTTGAACATCTCGTTGGCCGTGTGCTCCCTGAAATAGCGCTCGTTGACTGGGGTGCCCTGGCCAAGCTGGCTGCGCCCTTGCACATCTTCCAAGTCGATCGTCGCAGTGTCCCCGAGCGCCTCGCACTTGAGCAGGCGCCCGGTCGCTTCGTAGGCGCGGTCGGGGTTGTAGGTGACGGCCCCGGCGCTGTAGCCGGTCTGGAGGCCCGAGCGGCGCAGGTACACGAACAACGCTCCGCACCGATGGTTGAACTGGTCCAAATCGACCGTGACTCTGGACGACGGCAGCATCACTTTACCGTGATCAATGAACTGTACGTAGTCCAGGTACTGGTGGCGCACAGTCTTGCCGATCTTGTCCGGGTGCTTGCCCACCAACAGACCGTTGGGCATGATCGTGGACGAGGAGATCAGGCGCACTTCCTCCAGCGTCGCGGTACAGGGGACGGTTTGCGTCGTCTGGTCCTCGACGAAGATCGAGCCGCGCGGGTAGAAGCGGACCTCCAGGTCTCCCCTCAGGTGGCTCAAATCGAGGTCGAGGCCGTTGATCAACAAGTAAACAATTGGCAAGTAGAACCACTGGACATCGCCGCTGCGCCACACGCGCGAGCTCAGGCGACCGTACTTGTTCTGGTTGAGCATGTCGTTGATGCTGGCCAACGCCTCTTGGCTCAGGGTGTTCAACAGCAAGTGCAAGACCTCACCGTGGTATCTAGCTAGCTCTTGCCCGCTGGCCCTTTCGTAGATTTCGATACGATCGAACCAAAGGGGCACTGGCAGGACACGGGAGTCGGTCGGCGTGCAGGTGGCCGCAAACTTGATCGCGAAGCGAAGGTTGGCGTCCTGGATGGCTCCCGGGGACTTGTTATCGAGGATAAACGAGAAGTAGGCGGTGTTGTCGAGCGCGGCGGTGTTGGGCTTGGGCGTCATGATGGTCTGCGTCCAGACGGGGCGCGTGGGCATCTTGACGACATGCTTCGGGGCAACCACGACAGCGGCGCCAGTCGCTGGGTCGCGGTCATTGGCGTGTACGAGCTTGGCCTTCTTTCCGGACTGGAACATCGCAGTCTCGCTCGGTCGCTTGCCACCGAACATCGTTTGGTCAATATATAAGACAACCAGAAAATAAAAATAATTTATTTTTTGCCCGACATGATCATGGCGGCCGAGATCGCGACGGCCCCGATCGCGAGCGGTACGGTCACGCCCATCGTGCGCGCGGTCTTCTGCCGGTCCTCCTTGTTGTGCTGCTTGTTCTCCCTGTCTTCGTACTTGCGCCGGCCGATGCGCGCGCGCTTGGCGGCTTGTTCGTCGGCCTTGGTTTGCTTGGCCTCTTGCTTGGCAGTCTCTTTCTCTTGCCTTTCTTCCTTTTTCGCGGCCTGCTTGGCCGTCCGGCGTTCGCGAGCTCGCTTGCCCATCCGTAGAGCTTTATTTAAAAAACGTTCGTGCGCAAGATTAAAATTTTTTAATACGTAATGACCGTGCATATTTTTGCCAAGAGAGCAGCAATTTCGCCAAGGAAGGCTTGGTCCTGGCACAACTGTCCTTTAGCCACGAGGCGCTGCTGCAGCTGCTGGAGCTGCTGCGTGGGCGCGCGGAACTTGCAGGCGAGCTCGGCCCAGATTCCGGCCTCGGAGCGCACAAAGTCAGCGAGCTTTCCGTCCTTCCAGGCAGGCAAGAACCATTTCTGTACGGCCTCAACCTGTTGTTCCAGACCTAGTCTCTGCAGCTGCTTCAGTTCCTTGATCTCTTCGATTCGCAACAGCCCGTACTTTTGGAAAACCATCTCCAGCGCACTGAACAGCTGCGCCAGCGCTTGTCTCTTGGTCTGCTGGGGGGAGGACATCGTCAAGCGGCACGTAGGCGTCTAGGTCGACGGCGGGTGGCTTTTTTCTCGCTCTTCTCAGCAGCACCAGCAGGACCGCTAGCACAAAGACCAGGATTCCCCACACGGCCAGGGCTTCTTCCGGTGTCACGACAGTCGTGGTCATCTTCTTAAGTGAAGGACCACAAGTTTTAATTTTTTGCCTCTTTTTAGAAGCGGTAGTGGCCCTCGCCGGCCGGGCTTAGGTAGTTTTCGTAGCGTATTGCGACACGATTTCTGAGAGCGCGCCGAGCATAAAGAGCTGCTTGCCCGTGTCACCAGGCGCCATGTTCAGGCCGTAACCAGCCAACAGGCCGGGCATCACGCTGTAAATCAAACCACCGCCGACCACGTGCAGGGCCAGGACGGGTAACGGGCCAGCCGGCCCTCTTGCGTTGAATTGAGCACGCGGGACTGCAACACGTCTACAATCGTGGTCGTCGCGGCCGCGATGATGGCCATGCCTACCGACTTGTCGACGGTCACGCCTCTGAGCCCGGGCACGCCCGCAAAAGAAATAGGGGCGTCCGTTTGCACTAGTACCTGCGTCGCAAAGTAGGCGAACGCCGCTGCAGTAGCACTGCGCGCGATGTTCTCCATGCTAAAAGTGTCACTGACGGTCCCGGCAATCCCGTCCATCTTTGATGTTCTCCGTATTAAAAAACAGTGCCACAGAATTTAATATTTTTTTATTTATTCATTGATTTGCTGTCGGAGGGGCTGGGGTGTCTAGGTCTACTGCTGCTAGTGCGACAGAGGTGTTGCGGGCGTGCGCGATGGCTGCAGTTTGGGCCGTGATCAAGGCCAGCTCGGTGACGGGGTCGAGCCTCGTCATGCCGATGCCGGCCTTGAGTTTGGCGCGCTCGAGCAAGAAGAGCCACCGTTCGTTGGCAAAGCACTCGTCGGTCGTGCCTGAGATCTGGTAGCGCGTGCGGCTTGCCACCAGGCGCTCAAGGCACGTCAGCCCTTGCTTCAAGGCCACGTTGGACATCTGGTCCACGGCAGAGTCGTCCAGCGCCTCTTCGGCGTCCTCCAAGATCAAGGGCAAACGCGCGCGGGCCACCTTGCGCAGCGCCCGCGGCTCGCAGGGGATCCCTGCCTTTTTGAGCTTGGGCGCAATCAGCTCCGATTTGCCGTAGGCGCACAGGAGCCGGTAAGCAGTGTCGTCGCGCAAGGGCACCGTCTCGGCCTCCTCGAACCGCGGCTGCGTCGGCTGCGGCGGCTGGCGTTCTTTGGCTGCCACGCGCCGTCTTTTCTTGGGAGGGGGCTGAGCCGGAAGAGGAGCTGCAGCCCTTGTTCTGGTGGCAGCTCTTGCTTGCCTTCTTCCGCGGCCGGTGGCTCGAGATTGGCAAAGGGTCCATCCGTTATACAAAAGAGGTGACTCACAACTTTCTTTTTTCTTGTTATACGCGTCTGGCTCCACCTCCAGGTGCACCAATAGGCTCGTTGCTGGCCCTGTTGATGCCGACCCAACCGCGCACGTTGCCGTCCTCGCGCTCGAATGCAGAGACCGAAGGGATGAGGCTCCACTGTTCGTCGCGCATTTTCGAGGCCTGGTATTCTTCGATCATTCTCGCCGCTTGCATACAGCCGTTCCAGTCGTTACCATAACTACGTCTGCACACACACAAGAGGGAAAGGAAGATCGGTTGCAAATCGCACAACTAAGTGTTCTCTACCTGAGTTCGGTCAACCAGGGCTTCATAGTTTACGCTCACCCTTGGCCTCGTAGCAGTTGGTATTCGTGAAGTCGGCCGTAGACTTCATCGATCTCGGCGCGCGTACCGACAAGCAGAACGGCACCTTTGTACCACGAGGCCAGACTGTTCTTGCTCAGGCGCTGTGCGATGCCCTTCATGCCTTTTATGGTCTCGTCCTTGGCATCTGGCATCCCATTGAGCGCACTGTAGATGATACTGCTGGTGGCCAGGGCATCTGTTTTGACCACGGGGTCTGTTTGAGTACCGTGCTCCACTGCATCGTTGAGGTGCGCGCCCGACTTCTCGTCAGTGGTAGTCGCCAGGCGCACGGGTCCTCGTTGTGGGGCGGCCATCGTTCTCTTCGTTTTTGTTTAAATAGGCCACCAGAGAATAAAATTTTTTTTTTTACTTGGCGCCGTTCAGTGCCGCTTCGCACTGCCTAGCCTGTTCGGGCGAGATTTTCAGCAGGATCTGTGCGTCCTGCACCTTGGGCGGCGGGAAAATCTTTTCGAGCGGCGCCTCCTCGACCGTGTTGTGCAGGGCCTCGAGCACTTTCTGTTCGGCCTGTGCCTCTTTCTGCCACTTGCGGCCGGCCTGCCTCAGTTCCTTTTCGTTCAGTTTGCCTAGCGCTAGCGCGAGCTGCGGGTTGAAGCTCTGCAAGTGGTGCATCCCTGCTTTTTTTTAATGACAAACTTACAACAAAAAAAAGAATCAATTGTGATTCCGCTTCTTGTTCGGCGCACTACTTGGTTCTGCCATGTCCTTTCTCTTGCTGTTTAGCTTCACGAGCTTGATGCCTAGCTTAGACAAAACCTTGTGCCATTCCTTCATCAGCTTCTTGCCGCTCCCGCCCTCTGCCTGGATGCGCTCGGAGGCCTTTTCGATCATTTCGTGCAGCGTGCGCGATTTCTCGGTTGGGCCCACGGGTCCTTGGCTCCGTGTCTTGCGCTCCAGCAGCTCCTCGAACAGCGGGACAGAGGGCTCCTCGTTGAGGCTGGTGACGAGCTTCTGGTCGTGCCACTCGTCGGTGCCGTACGCCAGCGCCATCCGGACTACCTTGAGCCGCTCTTCAAAGGTGAGTTTCTGGCTGGTGAGAATTTGCACGTCCTTCTCGGGCAGCTCTCCTAGCTGGTCAGGGAAGATCTTGTAGTCCAGGTCCGCCTCCGTGCCCTTGGCCGTGGCGGTCAGCACCAAGTTGGCCAGGTACCTGACGGCCAGGTTGTCCTTGTACTTTTGCCTGTTCTCGGGTCCTTCAGGATGCTCTCGATGACACGCTCGGTCCCCTGGCGCAGGAAGGCCTTGGCTTCTTCGGGCTTGCCCCTGACCTTGTCGAGCAGCTCTCTGTCGTTGACGCCCATGTTTCGCTTGCGCATGGCCTCCAGGATGACCACGCGCAGCATGTTCAGGCTCTCTTTCTCTTGGCCTTTGGGCAGAGCTTTCCCGTTCATGGCATAATACAAGAGTTCCTGCTCTGCTTGCTTGGTGTCCAGCTCTCTGTCCGGTGCTGATTCCATGTCCATGGGCGCGGCATCCTTAACGTACGCTTGGTTATTGTTGGCGCCTTGGCTATAGTCTGATCCTGCCCCCCAGCCACGTCGAGTTGTCGCCGGCGCCGCCGGGTTGTCCCAGGCTAAAGACGTTGCCGGCAGAGGAGCTGCTGCCGTAGGCCGCGACCAGCACGCCGGCGCCGCTCTTGTCACTGTCCTCCACCCCTCCGTTGCCCGGACGACGCACCGGCCCGTCGACACCGGCGGCCATTCGCACGGGTGCGCCCGTGGCGGCGCCGACCGCGAGACCCCGGGACTGGAGCCAGCTTTTGGCAAACAGGCCCCGGAACAAGGCCTTGAAGCCGCTGACGATGCTGGGCTGCGTCACGAGGCCTTCGCCCACCGCCTGTCCCACGTCAGTCCGCTGAGTGAACAGTGGCACGACTTGGCTCTGCGCCCACTCCCAGGCCTTGTCCATGCCGCTCCCCTGCGGGAAGCTGCCCTTCTCGCGCTCGAGCGTGTTCTTCATAAAGTCCACCATGCCCGACCTCTTGACGAACGCGCTGAACTCCTCTGCGCTGGCCGTGTGCACCAGCCTCTTCTTTTCTTCGGGTGGCAGAGCGGGCGCCACGGCCTCGACCGCCGCTTCCTTGAGCTCAGTGACTTGCTGCTGGGCCTGTTCGGCCTGTTGTGCGAGCTCGCTGGCGCCCGAGACTTCCTGGGACTCCTTGTATTTCTTGATTTGTTCCTGGTACCGCTTGAGCTGGTCGAGGAGCTTTTGCTGGACGTTGTCTGCCGTCTTTCTGTCCTTTTGGAGCAACGCGTTGGCCCTTTCCTTGTAGTCAGCGTGTTTTCTCTCGAGGGTGGCCTTCTGTTCCTCTGACTCCCGGAGCCGCTCGGTAAGCTGACGCAGCTTGCCTTCGCTGACCTGGCGCTCTTTGAGCAGGCGTTCCGCTTCCTTGACCCTGGCCGCGGCTTTCTCTGCCTTCTTGCCCTCCCGTGCTCTAGCCAGGGCGTCTTTCGCGCCCTTGAGTTCTTTCCGGAGTTTGAGGATTTCCTTGCTCTGTTTTTCGCTCTCATGGCCCATTTGCATCACGGCCTCGTCCGCTTCCGCGATCGTGTCCGTGTTTATTTTCAGTTGTGCTCGGAGCTTCTCGACTCGCTTGGTTAGCTTGTTGTAGGCCTCGCTCGCTTCAGCCAGCGAGCTCTCTTGCTGCGAGGTCTCGCGTGTCAGGCTGTCCACGTGCTGTTGCAGCGCTTCTCCTCCCTTGTTAGCAGCCTCCAGGTCTTGCTGCAGGTGGCGCTCGCGCGCTAGCGCCTCTTCCAGCGCCTGTACGGCCTGTTTGTTTTCTGTTGTCAGCTGGTGGCGGGCCTCCTCGCTCGCTTTTTTAGCTCGCTGGGCCTCTGCGCCGAGCGACGCCACTTGCTCCAGGGCCGCGTCTGCCAGCGCCCTCTGCTCGCGTGCGAGCCTCGCTTGTTGCTTGGAGTCGGTCTGCAACTGCTTGATCTCCGCTGCCTTGCGGCGCAGGTCCTGTAGCAGCAGCTGGCGGTTGCGCCTGTATTCTCTGGCCCGTGCCTGGAGCTCCTGGTTGTGTTGATGGGCTTCTTGCAGTTCTTGTGCCAGCCCGGCGTTCTTGGCCCTTTCCGCCTCGGTGTTGCTTTCTGCCGTCTGCAGGCGGTCGGTGCTCTCCTTGAGTCGCGACTGCAGCTGTTCGATCTCCGTGTCCTTGAGCGTAATCTGGTCCAGGTACTCGCCGGCCAGGGCCTCTGCCTTTTTCTGCAGGGCCTCTACACCCGTTTTGTCCGACTCCAGCCCCTGGTAGGCTTTTTCTGCTTCTTGTAGCTGCTGGTCCAGCGCGGCGGCCCGCTCGTTGATCTCTTGCAGCTTCTGGTTAGTCTCAAACACCTGCCTGCTGGCATCCGCTGCATTGCGCGCTGTCTCTGCCGCTTGCTGTCTGTAGAGTTCTGCCTTTTGTTCCGCCTCCTCTGCTTTGCCTTCCAGCGCCGTCTTCTCTTCGCTGTACCCGAGCGTGGCCGCGTTCTTCTCTCTGAGTTCTGCCGCCAGCCCCGCGGCGCCTGTTGTGCGCTGGACGCCTTTTGCTCCGCCTCTTGTTTCTCCTGCTGAGCCTGCCGTTCGGCTTCCTTTGCGTCTTCCGCCTTCTGCCGCAGCTCGTCGTTGGCGCCCTTGGCCTGGGCTGCCTGTTGTTTAGCCGCTTCGGCCTCTCGCGCGGCCCTGTCGGCCTCCGCTGCCTTCCGTGCTGCTTCCTGTCTTGCACTGTCTGCGACTTTCTCCAGCCGTTCGTGTGCCAACTTTTCTGTCTGCAGTATAACCATTTTCTGCTGAAGTATATGGTAGTCGTTCTGGATGCCCTGGCCCGCTTGCTGCAGCTGGGCGATCCTCTTGTTTGCCTCGTCGATACGGCCCCTTGCGGCGGCGGCGAGGCGGTCGGTGTATTGTCGGTATTGGTTGCTCACGTCGACGATCCTCCTGCCGTCATTTCCGCTGTTCTTGATCGTTTCCTCCAGGCGCGCGACGTAGGCTGCCAAGTCGTTGGCTCGTTTGCGTTCTCTCTCTGTCTCCTCTTTTTGGCTCTTAAGCTCCTCCAGGCGCTGGTTGGTTGCCGCCTGTTCTTGCCGTAGCTTTGTCCTGGCATCCAGCAACTCCTTGGCCTTTTCATCCTTTTCGGCCAGCGCCCGGTCGTGGGCCTCGCGCAGACTGGTCTGGTTCTTCTCTAGCTCTTCCTTCAGTCGCTTCTGTTCGGCCAAGGCGGCTTGTTGCTTCTCGGCGAACTCCTTGTCTTCTTCGACTTGTTTAGCCAGTGTTTTGGCGCGTTCCTCTGCCTCTTGTATTCGCGCTTGCCAGCAGTCTTTCTCCTGCTGGAGGGCTGCGATGCGTGCCTCTGCTCTCTGGCGTTTCTCGGCGTCCAAGCCAGCGCCAGTCAAAAGCTTTTTCAGCCTCTCGACCTCGTCCTCTGCTGCAGTCAATTTTTGCTTGTACTGAGCATTCATGGCGTCCGCGAGTTTTCTGGCGTTATCTGCCTCCTCTTGTATACGAGCGACCACCGCTTTGGCGGAATCGATATCGTCTTCCAAGAGGCCGATCGTTGCGTCCTGTACGCGTACTGTTGCGTCACCGCGGTCGACCATCTTCTCCAGCTGGCTGATCTGCAATCGCAGATCTGCTATAAGCTTCGACTGGTCGGGCGACGCGGGCCGCCCGTCGAGTGGTTGCTCGCCTGGCTTCGGGCTGTCGGCGCGCGCGGGAGGAGAGGCGTCGTTCCCACCTTCACCGCCTTCGTCCCAGTTGATCTCACCACCGCCGTCGCCGCCTTCGTCCTCGTTGCCCGACTGCGAGGCGCGGCGAGAGTGTGGCGGCGAAGCGGAACGCGCGCGCGATGGCGGCGGCGAAGCGGAACGCGAGCGCGAGCGTGGCGGCGAGGGCGAAGGCGAGCGCGAGGGCGGCGGCAAGGGCGAATGTGAGCGCGAGGGCGGTGGCGACACCGAGGCGGAACGCGAGCGCGGTGGTGGCGGCGAGGCGGGGCGCGATGGCGGGGAGGGCGGCCGCAGGATGCCCAGCGCCTGGTGCAATTCGGGGTTTACCCACTTCATGATGTCGCGGGTCTTCTGAGCCCTTTGTTTGTCGCTCTGGCCCGCGTAGCCCGTGGGCCCTGGTTGTTTGCCGCGGACCACGGGCCGGCTGTCGACCCATGACGGCTTGCTGGTCTTGGTCAGCTTGCGCGACAGGCTTTCCTTGTCCTCCCGGCGCATCCATGGCGCCGTGGTGTAGAAAGGGGGAGGAGGCATCCCTTTTTTACAAAACTAGCGCCGACAATAAAAAAATTTAATTGCCGCTCAACTACATATAAAAAAAGGCCATGGACGACAATGCCGGCCCGCTGGGCGCTCTGCCAGCGCCAAACGACGCGGAGGAAGAAGAGCCGATCGAGGAAAAGATAGACGAGTACATCCAGAAACAAAAGGAGAAGAAGTCCAAGAAAAAGAAGAAAAAGAAGGATGAAAAGGAAGAGGAACTGCCGGCAGACGACCCGGAGCAGCTCTCGCGCAACGTGGAGTACTTCTACCCCAAGGACCCGACGGCCGGCCAGCTGTTTGTGCTGGTGGGCAAGAGCGAACGCGGAAAGACTCACTTTCTTCGCTGGTTATTATATTCGATGTGCCTACGCAAAAAGGGGGCGTTCCAGTTCGGGCTCGTCATGGTTCGCACCAAGGTACAATAATAATACATAAAAGGAAATACGCATGGTTGCTCGTGATTAGTTTAAACACTCCTATCGCTTCCACTGGGCGTCGGAGCAGCACGTGCGGGTGTACGAAGGCTTCAACAAGGACGTGCTGGTGCAGTACGTGGACAACTTGAAGCGACGCTATCAGTCGCAGGCTTTTTAGAACCGAGCTTCTTGGTGTTCGATGACCTCGTCGGAATACTTAATACGCAGGACGGTTGGATGAGCAATTTTATTGGGACCTACAGGTAATTTTACTGCATCACGCGGCGTCGTATTAACCCTTTCTGGTGATCTCTGTGCAGGCACTACAACATTTCGATCTTCGTGGCCGTCCAGTACCTGACCGGCCGCCAGAGCGTGTCACCGATTATGCGCGAACAAGACGAGTTTTAACGATCATGTTTCTGAGCAAGAACCACAAGACGCTGAACGCGCTCTGGGAGAACTATGGGCAAATGATGATGGAAAGAAGTCTTTTTTCGGCACTTGGCCCAGGCCACGGACCCCGAAGTGACTGGCACCAAGCACGCGTGCGTG
>WBZZ01003261.1:7500-30000 GCA_019918135.1 Paulinella micropora
TTTCTTTCGCACTTGAATCAGTGTCCGACGGCGCTAGCAATATTACTCAGACTGGAGTAAGCTTACAATATTATTAACTTCATCACTATCAAAACTGTGCCACCGTCTGCCCCGGCGGCCGCTAAAGTGAAAATCGTGACTGTAACATTAATATTGCTGTTGACATTCAAGACAACAAAAAAAATTGATTTTTCTGTTTTGGTTGGAATTTCAGTTTTGGTTGGAATTTTGATTTTGGGTGAAAATTTGAATTTTTCAAATTAACAGCTATATTCGTCCGCAAAATATCTTAAATTTTCGCGAAATGTTACCGTTAAATTTGAAAATTTGAATTTTTGTCACAAAAATGAAAAACTGTCACAAAAATGAAAATCTGACACAAAAATGAAAAACTAATTTTTGTTGTTGTCTTGAATGTCAACAGCAATACAAAAACTTGTTTGCGTAAACCGCCGCCGTTTCCAGTCAAGTTTTACTCAACTTTCAATTCAAAACTTTGGCGGTTTGGGGCCCTTGGTTGTGGCCTCGCCGCGGCTTAGTGGCGTGTTGAGTACCCTATATCCGAGGCTCTACTATCATAATGTATTCATAAAGTCCGACCCTCTCGTTGTCCCTGAGTGGGTTATGAGCCTTGCCAGCCTGAGCGTCACTGGCACAGTCTAACTCTGGCATTGCAAAAGGCCCGCTGAAGGAGGAGACCATCACCGACTGGGAGCGTTAATTAGGTAATTACCCGGTCACTCATGGACCTAATACCTTTACACTCCGGTTTGCTGAGGGACTCCGTTAGAAGCCACGATGTCAATCGACACTTTTAATTCGCAAGTAGATAGCAGAACTGACAAACTCAAAGGTAATAATGAAACTAAAATAAAGTCCGCACGACTGTAATCATTACACGATGGTTATTGTCCAACCCTGAAATGCCAATATAGACCGTTACGTCCGTTACCATTATTGACTAGAACTATACGGTCATTCGACTATACGAATAAATTTCTTACCAGTCACAAAGTCACACAATTACTAATAGTAAACGTAGTTATCCTACCAACGCTTAGTTCTATGTCGATATGCAAATTACGATTAATGCCTCTGCGATTAATAATCATTACGATGCAACAAATGTCATCATTTCAAGTTGTAAAATGAAATGATTGTTGAGTCACAAAACTGAAGAATCGCCATTCTATTCCAGTCCAACCGCCTTTGCTTCTTCGCCGCGATGGCATCTCGATACTATTAAAACATTAGCAGTAGGTCCTTGAAGTATGATCATATCAGTACGTAAACTGAATTACATCATTGACTCCTCGAGTCCAATATAATTAGTTAATTCCGCCATTCCGCCAATAGTAAAAACTACGCGATGTATAGTCGGCTCCGATGGCTCATGTCCTTTCCCGCTCTCATCGCAATGCGACCGATGGTGGTCCGAACCACGCGCTTCGCATCGCGCTCGACTTTCACTTCGACGGGAACATTGCCTCAACATGCCGCTCAACTACCTGCGCAAGAAACGTCCTGCACACTTCAAAGAGAGAAAACTCACAAAAGAACAACATAAGTTAACTTTGCGTAAATTTGCGTATTTATGGTGAGTTTGCAGACTTGAGATATAAAATCATGGATCAAGAGTTACCATAAACTTATTTACGAGATATTCAAATTGATCCTTAGGAACATGCTTAGTTAGTACGTCTGCGATTTATTTCTTAGTTCCTACCTTCACAAATTTAATATCATTGTCTCTCTGTGCGTGATAAATGAAATGAAGTTATAGGGGTAAGTGTTTAGTGCGTGGTCCTGACATTCCCCTTTCTGCTGCTAAGATAGTTTGTGCATTACCTTCATAAAGCTCTATCGGTCCTTTCTGTGCTAATCTAATTCTTCCGTAATATGTCGGATAGCCAATCCTTCCCGTATACACTCTGCTGCTGCGAAAATTTCAGCGTCATTAGAACTAAGTGCAATCCTAGTCTGTCTTTGACAACCAAGCTACCGGGTCTCCTCCCCAAAGCACTACATATCCTGTACGTGACTTTCCGGTTTTCTTACAGACCTTGTGTGCTGCATCGGGCCACAGAGTAATTCGCGGGTATATCCTTCCTCTTGAGATGATCTAGGCCCGTGAAATGCAATACCGCGATACGAACTTTTCAAATACCTGAAGATCCTACCTAACAGAGCATAAGCAAATCCTGGATTTACTGTCTGCATTAGACTAGCTGCATTGAGTGCTTGATTTGCATCTGGACGTGTCATCTTAGTTAGAAACAAAAGTTTCCCTACCAGACTAGGTATCGAATGTTTTCTAAGAGCGCTTGTTTCTCCCATGGGCTCGGGCTCATGATCACCACTTGGAGTACGTATATACTTACTGGTCTAACATCGGCATATCCTACATCCTTTAAAATCTGTTTCTGATGCTTATTCTGATGCAATAAAATGTGTCTTCCTGACTATCTCTATTCCTTTAAACTCCTTAGCCACTCCCAAACGCTTAAGAGGATAAAACTTTTCTAGTTTACTAGCGAAACGGGCGTACGCTCGTTCGTTAGGAGCTGAGAAAATAAGATCATCTACATGGAAAATACCTATGATAGCATCTCTTATTGGCTTATCCTTTTCTACGAACATGCATAAATCTGAGTCTAGTAACCTGAATCCTAATTCCTCTAACTTAGGGGCTAAAATCTCATACCATCTCCTACCAGCTTGCGGCGCGCCATACAGACAGAGCTCCATCTACTCTCCATATCATGCCTTCATGCTCCTCACTGTCTATCCCATCGGGTGCATTAAGCATAAACAGGATCATGCATTCGTGCATTTAGATAAGCATTTTTGAAGTCTATACCGTATAGCTTATGTCCATGCCATGCTGCAAGCTCAGAGAAAAAGAGTAATGAGCAATGCGCGGCGCAGGGTGCAAACAATTAATCTGGGTTATAGCTAACTCCTGGCTCTAGCATATCTCCCCGCAAAGCTAACCTTGACTTAATGAACTTACGTCATTTCTCGTCTAGTTTGACTTTATGTACCCACGTGAGTCTCACTACTTTTACTCCTTTTTCTTTCGCTTCCTTGGGGCTTACCCACGTGTAAGTGTTAAAAGACTTCAGAGCTTCAATCTCTTTATCCATTCCCGCTTTCAACTCTTTCGCAGTTAAACCCTCATCTACGATTGCCTTTGGTACCTTCAATGTCAGGTACAGTAACGCAGTGGTATGATCCTCTACGATACTTTCTGCGGACATCTCGGGATGCTCTAGTTCTTCGACTGGTCTTAATCTATCTATCCGATACTTTCTAATCTCGCTGTCTAACATCTTTTCTACTTGACCGTCGTCAAAGACTATCAAGTGGCTGGGCTTAGGCATCTTACGGACTTTAAGTCTATCTCCCTTCTCGCACGGTTCTAAGACTTTTCCTTCTCGTTTTACTGATTGCAAATTGTCTCCATATTCTTCCTTTGCCCATTCTTCTCCGAAAGCTACTCCCGGCACACTAAGTCTCTCTCTCCTGTCAATGTAGCTGCTTTTACTGCTGCCTTCTTTTCTGGAGGTGGTTGTGTAACTGGTGTCCTAACCTTTGCTTCTCGTTTCCCTCTCACTATGTTAGCTGATGTAATCTTGTCACTTTGCTCCCAAGTGAGGCCCTTTGTGGGCGCGTCTCCCTCTACGTACCTCCTACTAGGGTGGTCTGCTTCGGGGCTTTGCGCCTCTAACGATGTGACGGGTGTTAGCGCATCATCCCGGTTGTGAGCTATTTCTACCTTTGACTCTGATGGGAGACCGGAATCTGGACCGTGAATACCCTTATCTTCCTGTTGCTCCTCATGTTTGTCTAACTCCCCCTCAACCTTAAGTTCGGGTTCGTATAAGAGGCTGTTCCAGCTGACCGGTATCACTACTCTCCCCCTCATATTCCTCGTCGTCCCATCTGACTTCTCTGGGTGGGTGAGCCTCCTTACAAACTATATTGGGGTCAGCGTACATTACGCACATTAGTAATGATCTTGCGACCATCCCAAACTCGGCATAGTTCCTTAAATACATCGTATCCAAGCAACATCACGCGTTTTCCCCTATAGTTTCCTTTCCCTACCTGCTTTCCTATGTACATTACACCTAAACATCCTATAGGCTTCAGTTGTCGGATAGCTGGCTTGTAGCCTAGACATTGCTCAAAAGGGGAAGTGCCCTTCCTAGGTCCTGTCGTGGCCGGCAGAATGTTGTGCAAGGCTGTGGCAATATGCTCCATCTCTGCCCAAAACTGTGGAGGCAAGTTAGCCTCGTACCGCATGGCCCGGGCTGGTCCGGCTGTGATGTAGACCTTCTCAGCTATAGGATTGCCATCTTTGTCACCTGGAGCACTAGTCTTCCAAATGAATTAAAGCGGCTTCCACCACTCTATGATTTCAGTTGGGACATCGAACTCGTTATCACAAGTGATCTGTCTGACGTTCCTTCCTGTCTGCCTCTCAAACCATGCTACAGCTTGCTTCAAACACTCTACGAACTCGTTCTTGTAACGTAAGTAAAAATCCTTGATGTACCCCGAGTAATCGTCTGTTACGCAAAATTTATAGTACTTACCGTGAATTGACATGACCGCCCATGGTCCGGAAGTATTTACATGCAAAATCTCACAAGGGTAACTCGCTCTCCTAATTCTATTAGCCTTAAATCGGGGCAACACTTTAGCTTTCCCCATCATACAGGCTTCGCAAAATCTAACTCTACTCTATCTTCGTTTCCTGTCACTTTTCTACCCATTGCTTTGCCTAATGCATAGGTCTTTGGTAATGCTTTATGACCACTACACTGATGTATGACATAAATGTCAATCGGTTTACCTTTCTCGCCTTTCTCAGGATACATAGTGTATAGAACGCTGCCTCTAGCTTCCTCGTTCTCACTTACTCTCGCTTGTTTGCTCTCTTTTTCTCTCTCTTTGGGGATTCCCGCCCCTCCTACCCCGTCTTCTTCTTTCTCTCTTTCACTTTGGGGTCGAAACGCTCGTTTATTAATACGTTGAGGGGCTTATCCTTTTCATTGTCCCACCGGTAGAGCATGCCAGGTGTAAGTCTCCCCCTCACGATCACGTCACTTTTTTTTATCCTTATGGGGTGTTTGAGGATTAGTAGTTGCCCGTTCTGGTGAATGATAGACCGATGGTGGTTGTGGTCCATGTTTCCTGTGGACATGATGTTAACCGGTACTCTAGTGTCTAACAACATAACTTTCTTTACCAAAACTGGCTTTCCCGATCCGTCGATTCTTGTCAATCGTGCTTCCCCCATATCTCTCACTGTACTCTCTCCGTTTCCGGTGACTAAGCTGACGGGTTCTATCTCTCGAACGTTGCGCAAGATGTGTGGTGTACAGGCTATGACTCTTGACGATCCACTGTCCTGCACTATCATCTTTTCTTTTCGACCTTCCGTCTTGCTGTCGTCTACCATGAGGTTGTGATCCTGCTCCTCGTCCTCCTCTTTCTCTTTAAGTGATAAGAATCGCTAATTTGGGTGCCGGAATCACTACTTTGGGTTAGGCTAAGGCAAGAAGTTCAGAACTCGGACGAACCTGTATAAAATGTTAGAATCACTCAGTCCTGTTTACGTTCTGCAGCGTTTCATAATTTCATACCTTAAGTAAATTTCAAGACAAAGTGAGCTCCCTCAACAGGACACCCTAAACCATCATTACCGAGTATTTTTTGAACAATTTTCTGTTGCTGTGATCAGCGTCTCTTTGCATTCTGGTCTTCACACATTAAATTTCTACTTTTTTTATTAACTAAACTTGGGTGAGAAACATAAAGAGATCAACACTGCCGGAAGCAAGTATCAATTGTGAAATCCTGAAGAAATGCTTCAAAAATAATTAATACAGTTTTGCTTCTTTTCAGTTCCGGGGCTTCAAATTTTGATACAAAACGGTTTTCCTCCCAGGAGAGTTATTACGAGCAAGCAGTTCAGATTCGAAATCCTAGGTGGAATTGAATGCCGCAGAACATCTTTCATGCGCTGCGGCTTTAAACTCCGCGCATCAACAAGTCAGTATTGATTCGAGTGGCACAAACTTCGAATCAACAAGTATAGTTTGTCCCAGCGGGACTCAATCAGCAACTTCCCAGGAAGCTGAACAGTAGCTTGTCCTTCCTTAACGTCTGGGCGTAGTCATCGACGTCCCGGAGTCTAATCAGCTCTGGCTGAGCTCAATAATCACCTGCCAGCAGGAATACTCTGGCAAGCGATCATTGAGCACAAGTAACACAGCAGCCTATCGTACAACCTGTGTACATCTTTTTATGTTTGCACAGGTTGTACGACTAGCTAGTATCATCCGCCGAAAACAATGAAGCGAATGGTTCAAGTCGAATTTTTTCTTCGACTAGACCATCCGCGTCCAAGCAGCAATGGATTTCTTGGTGGAATTGACGGCTACGGAACATTTTTCATGCGCCGTAGCTGTAAAATCCATCAGCAACTTTTCCAGGAAACAATATTCTTCGCTAACCATAGCGGTGTGTGCTCTACAAAGTGTTTGGACAATCTTTTGTCCAAAAACAAGGTAGAGTGCCAGCAAGAAACGTCGCCAAGAGGGGTGCACCGACAAATTTTGCAATTCAAGCTTAGAAGTACAACATCAAGCGATGCACAAGAAACAGTTCACCCGCAGAGAACCAAGCTTCTTGATTTATGGAATTCTCCTGCCTGCAAGATTTAAATGCATTCATTGATGAAGCTGTGCTTGTGGGTTCGTAACGTGGCAATTCCCCGGGAGAAGTGTAATGAGGAAAACCACTCGACAATGTAAGAACCAACAGAGTGTTGTTTCGAATCATTACAGAGTATTTTTTGACAAATATTCTGTTACATAGTGTCAGCATTTACTTCAAGCTATGTAACAGAGTACTTTTCAAAAATTACTCTGTAATGATTCGAAACAACACTCTGTTGGGTCTTACACAGTCAAGTGTTTTCAAGCAGATATTCAAAATTCCCGGAAACTTTTGTCCCACAAGTACTGGTTTTGTCAGTTTTTGAATTTCTTTTATGTCACGTTGAGGTTTCTGTTTAGGACTTTTCATCGTTTTCGAGACGTTGTCCTCCTCACTGTGTACGATTTCAAGAGGAAAAGCAATTATTTTCTTCCCTTGTTCAGAGTTCTCTCCCTCTTGAAATCTTCCATTTAGTTATTTACCTGAACTTTAAAATCCAATGCATTGTTTTTTCAAAAAAGCTGGATTGAAGAACTATGTTTTGGATTTCTGAAGGCGTTTTTTTTCGGCGGAGCTGGATATCAACCTAAGCACACTTGCAGACTTCGGTTGGTGTCTATAGGTTGACATTGGACTTTTAAGAAACTGGTTGCGACCTTCCGAAGCAAAGCAGCATCAAACTTAGTGTGGAAACTTCCTCTATTGTTGAGCGTTGATCTGTGTAACTGGTCAGGCACAGGAATTGTTGGGTAAGACTTAGGATCTCTGGAAAAAAAGGGAAAAAAAATTCATTTAGTATACCAAAATTTAATGAAAAAGTTTTACTTTCGCTTTTGCTTCTTCTGGTTTAAGTTTCTGCTGCCCAGGGCCTTGTCGCTGCTGCTGCTGGCGATCGCTTGGCCGGTTGATCCTGAAGCATGTCGTCATTTGTTGCTTTTTTTCTGTTTGGCAGCTTTGGCTTTCTCTATCAGTGCTTCTATGCCGGCTTCTTGCAGACGAATATCAGTCCGGATCAGAGTAACTACATTTTCTTTCAGAGTGTGCTGCTTGGTCAACAGTTCATTTTGGGATCCCCAGTGAACTAATACCGCCAACTGTTCACCATTTTCGTCAGTGAATGCAATATTTTCGTCCGGCGTGATACGAAAGCGTACATCCTGGCTGACGTCGGCGCCTTGCTTCGTCAGTTTCGCCATCAGCTTGTTCATTTTTTCCGTCAGCTTTTCTTGTTTTTGGTAATACTTGCCCAAAAAAATGTCTTCTTCGTCTCCGTACCAGCGAACTCTCATCCATGTTTGCCTGCGCAACCTGTCTTCAAAGAGCTTGATAATCTTGAAGGTTGACACAGGCTGCTTCGCCGATGCTCCGTAATCTACCTTCGCAACAACTAAATCATTCACTCTTATATACTTTCTTCGTAATGCGACTAAACTGTTTTTCTGCTGGTCCCTGAGGTGTGCAGTGCCCTGATTAGGCCGTCCCAAGTCAGGTCTGGGCAGGTATAATTTTTGAAGAACAAGGATATCTCCTTGGTGAGCGTTTTCCTTGGTCAACGCAACTAAGCCACCCGACCCTGCGGGTCGATCCTCAGGCTGATCTTCAGAAAGAGCGCGTAAGTTCCCGGGCGAAACGCTGCGGGTATCTTGCCGTTCAGGTACAACCGCGGGCTGGATATCCGCCAAAGTGTCATCTTCATAGTCAAAAGATCCAGGGGTATCGTGATCTGGAAAAGTATGCAGTGGCATCCTTTGTGTGGGAGGACCTGGTTCTGCCAAACGGTGGGGCAGCGAAGGTTACTTTTGTTTGGAACTTCGTGCTTGCTGCTGCTCCAATTGATCCTCTGCGCGATCCTGTAGGAAGTTGCAACAGTAACAGAATCATGTTAACCATCATTACCTAGTATTTTTTTGATTTGGCTCTGTTCTAATGTTGGCAAAAATCCATTAGTGTTGTCGTGAATATGTAACAAAGAACATCGCATAGATTTACAATGCAAAAGTTAAGCGTTCCTGCAGCAATGTCAATGACTAGAATGACAAGGAGTCTGCGCTACCTGTTGACGCATTAGAAGTTTCCGATAACATTTCCAAGATTCGACCCCGCAGTCATTTTCATCCAACTCTAGATTCGCAGTACAAGAGGTTGATTGAAGGTGTTTCATCAAATCCTTTTGCAGTTGTTCCTTTTGTGGAATGTTGGATTTGCGAGTATCCTGTGGCAGTTTGCTGCTGGTATTGATCTCCTGGCGACTGCTGGTCAATTTGAGCACACGGAGCAAGCACCTTCGTGCAGATCTCGTTGACGACGACGCACTTTCAACCAATGGGCAAGTGTTTTTAAGTCAACACGGCGTTTTTTTGGTCGTACTACAGTACCTTCACCAGCGGCAGCATGACGATCATAGACATCATCGACGTCGTTGTCGAAAACATCGGAGAGCGAGTCCTCGTCGTCCGAGATATTCTCAAACGTAGGTAGGTACTGCACGACACGCTGTTGTACATTCAGCTCTTGTCGCACCGCGGAAATCATGTTACAGATTTCGCGGTGAGGAAGCGGCTGCGGCGGAACGACGAATAGTTTGCTTGGGAGCCTGAGCATGAGTTTGTCCTGGCTGCGAACCCAATCGTGCATGCAAAGCCAATCCTTGGTATATAACCAAACGACACCGTCGTCGTCTTTGTCTTTGATGTCAAACCTAAACCCGTGAATGTTTCTGGATCCTGCAAAAATCTTCGGGTTGAAACGTTGCACAGCCCTGATGGAATCGTAATCATAGAACCGTTTGAAATTCACGATCCAACATCGTTTCAACACGCAACTGTAAATACAGTCGTCGGGGAGTGCTTTTTCACAAGCCTTGGCTAGTTCGTGGTAGGTATGGACTGGACAGCGACGAAGAAATTGAGAAATTAAAGAAAACTTCTGGTCCACATCCGCGTGGGTGTGTCCGACAGGAAGAAAACTGACCTCAACAGTTTTGAAAAGACCGCACTGCACCAAGGAAGCAGCCCAAGCAAGCAGAGAATGGGTTTTGTTGTCTGCGTTTGTATTGTCCATCTGGAGAAAGAGATTGGGCGGCAGTCTCCCGGTGGAATCCGCAAGGAAACGAAAAGAATCCATTAAGACTGTCATGGTGGTATCCGCAGTGTGCGGGATGTCAGCTGGGGCGACGTAGCAGAGAGTGCCTTTACCATGAACAACCACAGCAATCACTCTCGCCGCTGTACTCGCGTTCCCCTGGTTCCCTTCTGCGTAAGGAACCGCGGTCTTGGCCTGGTCCATGCCGTCGATGTTCAAGCTAGCGTAGCGTGTTGGGTCTGCCAACGCTAAGCTCTTGTGGTGAGCATAAACTCGTCTTTCCTCACGCACTTCCTGGAAATGAGCCGATCTTTCCTGACGGATTTTTTGCAATTGGGTGAGAGTCTCCGCTTCGGTCACCTTTTTGTAGCTGTGATCACATTGCTTGCATTTATTGACAGGGGCATTCTTCAAGATGTGTAGCTGCTTTAACCTTGAGTGTCTGACTTTGGTTCCGTTCCAGATTTTGTAGAAAAGGTCCCTACTTTTCTGCCAATCCAGGTCCGGGTGCTCAATGGCCGCTTCTTTGATGCCGTCTTCCAGTATGCATGCTTGGTGTCGTATGGCAAGTAAACCTTCTCGGATGCTGGATCTTTCTCCCCCAGATCATGCTGTGCAGAACAAAAGCAACAACAGACTGTTGATTGTTACATTTACATGCAGAACTGTGACACTTTGGTACTGTCAGGCAATGCGGTCTGGGTTAAAAGTTTTCAATGATATTAGTTCAATATCATAGAAAAGATGATCAACATCAAACAGAAAGTAAAAAAAAAAATACTGCGTAATGCTTAGAGAGGTTGCTCTGTCACTAAACAAAATTGTTCTTGAGAAATGAATACGTTCCAAGTGAGCTGACGTATGTACCATGAGATCGTCCAGGAACTTGGAAAAGAACATGGTCTTTCGACCATCCTTTTGCGTGTCAATGTCGCTTCGGTAAAGTCTCCTTGCGTTGGGAGATCTCAAGCTGAGGTTATTGTATATGTTCCAGCGGTACTCGCTCAATCCGTACACACGTCGTGCGCAAAGGTGGCAGAAAGGAAATTGCGCAATGAGAGCAGTTTCAAGCTGTTTTCTGTTGCTTTTCTTGTTACGATTGGACCGCATCAAGTCAAGAATGACTTCGCTGTGAGAAACGCATGGCAAGGAAAGAAAACGAAGACGCTTCAAAGCAAGACGATTGATGAGCGCTGGATCCTGATCTTCTTCACTGAGGCAGCAATCTTTGATCGCACCAAGGTCTTCTTCCCATGCAGATGGTTGCGCTTCACAAGGAACAGATCTGGGGGCACAAAAAATCGATACGAAACTTGGATGCACAACTGTCAAGATATGAAGAATGAACATGAAAGCATTCAAGACTCTCAAACTTTTATCGATTTAGTTTCAAAGTCAAAGGCGGTACGATGAGAGACAACAACAGAAGGTACCAAGTCATCATTAACGAGTATTTTTTCGAAATGATTCTGTTGGCTGACCTGCTAAAACCCTTGAGGTTCTTCACGTCTTGGGCGGCCGCGCCAGGAAAAGATTCCGAAGGTAAACTCTCGTCGTCCCGTACTATGTTTTTATGTTCCGATCTTGCTTGCGGCGGATGATCGACGTGATTCACTTCCTCTGATTCAGAACTTTCCAACTTTTCAAAACCGAAGATCATACCGAACAAATCTCTATATTCCATAATCGTTTGCTCATCGACTGTTTCCATGTGGGAACATGAATGATCATGCATGTGCTTTCCAACATCATCTGCAGACAAGGATTTCCCCACACTGCCGGTGGACCATTCTGAATCTGTCGTTGCGGACACCTGAGATGCTCTGCGAGAAGATGTGGAGTCCGTGCTGAGATTACGCCGACTTGAAGCAGAAGGGTGATTTCTCACACTTCTTGCGACAGGAGTGGAAGGAACCGAGCTTGAACGAACACTGTTAGTAGAAGGACTTAACAGCGTCCTGAAATGTCTTGGGCTTGGAAAAGTGCTCATTTCTGAAGATCTGGTGGTAGCAAACAGAACGTGGAAAAAAAAATACCTGAGTATTTTTTCCGTTCACTTCTGTTGCAAAGAACTTGGGACAGCCAGAGAAAATTGAATTATGATGCACTTTCGCAAACCCAAGTTCATTTCAAATTTGATTTTTTGAATTTTGGTTTTGCCAAAAATTCAGGCATTGGTATTTCAAAAATGGCAAACCAATGACCGGGCCAAATTTTTTAATTTTTTTAATTGTTAGACCGGCCAAATATTGAATGCCAAGTTACCTGACCGTACTGCCACTTTTTTATCGATAGGCCGCAAAAAAGAAATTGTCATGCTCCGGCAGAGCGTGTGCCAGGTCGCGTGCCTGGCACGTGCCGTCCACTTTGACCACCTCACAATTCGAACTTTAACCAAGGCAAGAAGTGCGAAGAGACCCAATGCCTCGTCAGAAAAAGAATGATGGCTACAAAGCAGGTCGAGGTGGTTTGAAAACCCGTGGCGGGCGCCAACAGAGAGGCGCAAAAGAGGCGAAATCAGCCGAAGCAAAGGTACTCTGTCGTGTCAAACACCCAACAGAACTCATAAGAAAAAATACCAGGTATTACTCAAAACTCACTTCTGTTTGGATGCTCTCCCAACAGGTTGCATTTGAAAAGGCTTCTATGACCATCGGCCTTATAGAGTCAAGCGACTCTGCGTCAAGCATTCTCAAAATGCCCCTCATTTTCACCCCCGAGGACGAGCCTTCGACCCACTACGTCTACTCACTCGATGAATGCCATAATTTCGACGGCGCAGTGGATACTCAGTCTGTACAGATCAAGCTTGCGGGCGGCCAAAAGTACATATTTCTTTTTTATGTCCTTTACAATGTTGGTTTTTGTCAAGTGTTTTTTTTGCTCACATACAAACTGTTTGTCAAGATGTTTAACAGACGCCTTCATCTTGATGCTGAATCTTATGTTTTGCCATGTTCTGGATGTTAGTTTTGACGTTCCCCTGAGAAATTTCAAAACTCCAGAAGGGGATGGCAAACTCTGAAATCACTGTTCCCACCAGATGGTTACGGGTAACTTTTTGTGGTTCTGTTGCCCACGTCATGTCTGCGTGTTGACTAAGGAAAAACGGACAGAATCAGAATTTATAGGACAAAATTAGAAAAAAAAAAACAAGCTTAGAAAAAAATTTCACCTAACAGAGTGCTGATTTCAAGAATACTGAGTATTTTTTCTACAAAGTTCTGTTGGCATACTTCAACATAATCCCATTTTCCTCTTGATTTCGTAATGTCAACGTATGTTCTGTCTATACTCAGTGCTTTTGATTTTTCTATTCTTGCAGATTTTCGCAGTCATCACGGCGTGCTGGCAAATGAAGATGGAGGAACTGACAGCTCACGGCATGAAAGCCTCGATGGTGTTGGATTTCTTTGTGGGAAAGCTGGTAGCTTTGAAGAGCCACGGCGGTTTTCAGACGAGCCCTGACCATCTTGACAATCTGAAATTCTGGTAATTAGCAATTTTTTTTTCTTGATTTTTGTTTCTGATTGCTGTGTATGTCAACAGAATCATTAAAAAAAATACCGGGTAATGATTGCCAAGCTTGTTCTGTTGGTTGTGCATGTTACCACAGGGGTTCTGAGAGCAATTTTACCAAAATGGTGGAAAAAGCCGGGCAGATGTGCTTATACAACGCGAAGGAAACTCGCACTGAAGCCCTAGCACGAGCGAAAATATCTGATAGCGCCAGCATTTTCAGTTCTGAGGCCGAAGTTGCTGCAACTGGCGAAGTTGCAAAACGTACTAAGGAGGGGAAGAAAAAACGCAAAAAGACCGTCACGGGCGAAGGGGACAGCGAACAAGACGATGATTCAGAGTACCAGCCTGGCGACGATGAAGAAACCGCTGGAGCATCGGCAAAGAAAAAGAAGAAGAGCAAGCAGGACAAGCCACCGGTGCCTTCTCGACGCAAGTCAAAGAAGCGGAAGACGAAGCAGAATGTGGACACACCAGAAGAAGATGGTGACGTGAGTGTGATATTAATGAAAAAAACCCAGTCACAAAAAAGGCTGAAAAAAAGAAGAAAAAAAAAAGCAAAAGGAAAAGGCATTGCCAAAGTAAAGCCGGCTGACACTGAAAGTGCAGAAGAGGAGGAGGTTGAAGAGGTTGAACAACAACAAGCAGAAGGTGCTGACGAGGAACAACCAGAGGAGAAAGAAGCAGAAGGTGCTCAAGAGGAGGAACCAGCAGCAGAAGAAGAAGATGAGGAAGACGAAGAAGAAGAGGAATTGCCTAAGAAAAAAAAGAAGAAAACAATAAATAAGGGAACACCACCTAGTGGAAAAGAAGGGAAGGAAACAAAAAACCTAAAGAAACTCCTAGTGGAAAAGAAACCCAAAAAGTCCCAGACGCAGACTGCTCGGGAAGCAGCATCGGATGCGGCGCTGTCTCGACAGCAGGAACAGGAGGAATTTCTTCTTCAGGGTCAAGATTTAGTTCTTGGTGCGAACAGGGACCAAAAGAGGTTCATGGTCACTGAGGACGAGAGGTTTCTGCTGACCAAACAGCATCACATTGTTCGCAAGTTCGATCTTCCTGTCGAAAGAATGTTCAGGGCTCCAGAATTTCTTCAGCAGCGCCTAAAAGACGAGGATTATGTGGACCAGATCGTGGAATTGCTCAGCCACAATCGCTTCAGTCATGTGCCTGACATCTACGTCGTGGCAGTGAAACTGACACAACAAGGCAAACTTAAGGCGGAAGATTCCTATCCTCTCGATGATGAATTTTTCAGTCACCAGAAGAACTGGACCCAGTTTGCCAGCAAGGAGCAGTTTTTGGCTGAGGCAAAGGGCCTATATGAAGATGGAGAAGTAAAAGAAGACGACCCTCTGGAATGGCCGAATCCTGAAATTTCAGCTAAGTATCCGAATACGAAGCATGAGGACATCTACCACTTGGTGATTGGAGGCAACCACGGTGTTGCGGCTATCAAGAAGCACTTGGTCGCGAATCCAGATGGAAAGCACGCCAACTTGTTGTTTCGCACATCCAAAGTCTACGTCAACGTCGATCAACACCAGATCCGCATGATGGGTCTTCAGAGCAATCTGGCCGCTTCAACGCACAAAAAACCGCAGTGCTGGGATCAGGTACTTTCAACAGACCATTGGTTTTCATCATTACCTAGTATTTTTCCCAAAATATTCTGTTGACTTTTTCTTTTTTTTTGAAAGATTGAACAGAAATGATTTCACAAAATACTTGGTACTGATTAAAAAGTGATCTCTGTTTGCTTGTGATTTGGATCTACCAAATTCGCACGAATCTGATGCAGTACATCCCACACAAACGCAAGGGCAAACAGTTGGATGACACACTGAAGCAAATGTGCGGCGCTCGAAAGGGCGACGGCCAAGTGGGGAAACTGACTCAGGCAGCCAAATGGCAAATTCTAGCCGCAGCCGACTTGGTTCCGAACACACCCTGGCCAACACAAGAAGACATCGCCAACAATGTCGAGTTAGCTGTACGAAGTCGAGATGGCAAGGACAAGGGGACCAATTTCACTGCCATTCGAATCGCAAATAAATTTAAGAACAACTACAACACCTTTCGCGTTGCGTGTATGCCGTCCGCTCTGTGGAATGCAGTGGTCTTATTGGAGGCGAACGAAAAAAAGAAATGGCTTGATACGCAACGCAAAGGAAACAAGCAGGCAGACTTGACCAAGTATGACAACCCCGTCAACAAGCAATTTTCTCAGTGCACTTCGGACTGCGGTTTCTTTACCACTGGCGTTTCTCGCAATTAAGGACGCAAAGCAGTGGTTGCAAACCAACAAGTCTATGACCACTTTGCTAGTTGTCATCGGAGCTCATTTCGGGGAGAAGACTGATTTCAGGCTGGCGAAAATAAAATCTTTGCTTGGACCTGCAATCACATCGGACATGCTGGACCACATTGCGAGGTCTGCTGCGTTTGGAAAAAAGAATTTGAAGTTTGCAAAAGCGGCCAAGAGCAGAAAGGTGGGATCTGACGACGACGACGAAGAGGACGACGACGAAGAGGACGACGACGACCAGGAAGGAAACCAAGACATTAAGAAAGCACAGGTACTGTGGGACCAGTTGGATGAGCTCGACAAGCAAAAACTGGAACAGGCGTACACTAGCTTCCAAGCCAGGAAAGCAAAAACTGGAACAGGCGTACACTAGCTTCCAAGCCAGGAAAGATGCTGCTGCGAAGGCTGCTCTGGGTGGTGTGTCCCTTACCTCTTCGTCCTCTTCGTCCTCTTCTTCTTCGTCCTCTTCGTCCTCTTCGGCCTCCTCGTCAGATTTGAAGTGCGACTTGAACACAATGAGGTTTCCTTTTGACATCAAATATCCTGAGGACGAGGACGACGAGGAAGCAAGCTACGTGACAGAAATTGTTTCTGTTCTTTCGATTCACCATCCGGACATCGATATTCTGTTATCTAGCAAATCCTTGAAGAACACTTTGTTCCACTTCACTTCGAAGTACTTGGGTATTGGAGGCCCCCAGATTAAATCATTTCTTGAGTATGTGAAAGAGGACTCGGAATCGAGCACTTTCAAATTGCGATTCAAGTACGCCAATCTAAACGCCCCGTGGGGCTGGAAACTGGCTACCTGGGACCAGCGTGGTTGGGACTACATGGACTATCTCTGCGCTCTGCGGCAACTTGTTGGTACCTAAATTTCGTGGTGTTGTACCGTTTTTTTCAACAGGATTGTTTTGAAAAAATACTCGGTAATGATTGTTTTGGATGTTCTGTAGATCTTGCACTACCTGACATGAACGAATATCATGGCAAAGAAGAAAACAAGACCTCGTTCTTTGTCGGAGTCCATGTTGCCCTGTGCGACATGGGAACCATTTTGGATGCTGCCGATCGCGCGGGCTTCTACAACTCCTTGCTCATCACTGTCGTAGATACTCGCTGGAAGCCAACCTTGAAGGGGTCCCACGACATTTCTCGGGTACGCAACAGAGATAGTTTCTAATCATTAACAAGTATTTTTTCCAAATTGTTCTGTTGTGTATCAGGCTCTTGCCTTTGTGTTGTTGGCGTACGACGCACCTTGAACAATTTTGTGGATATGGCCCAGGCCAAGGCCAAGCCTTTTAATGCCCGAGGCCCTGAACGAGCTAGCAAGGAGTTCAGAACTGCGCTCGGAAAGATCATTCCCAGAGAATTTCAAGAATCCGGGACGTCTTCCATGTCAAGCACGAGACCAAGAAGTATCAGTACGCTAAAGCGACGGGAATCGGGTCCACAGTTTACGAAACTGTCAACCCGGCGTCCGAGCACATCCAGTTGGACAGTGGTTATTCTATACTTTGTTGACTCAGTCTGGTGTATTTGACTCATTTCAAATGTTTTGATATGTAGCTCTCATCCGGATGTTCGGGGGTGACAGAACTACGAATGCGGTGGTTGATGCGTGCTGTGGGTCCGGGACCGCAAGCCTGGCTGCTGTCTCGTTGGGATACTGCGCGCTTGCTTTCGATAACGATGTCAAGCAGAGGGCTGGGTTCAATGTTCGTCTCATGGAACAGACGAAAAAAATGGCCCACACCATTAGCAAAGCTGAGCAATTCAAAGACAAGGATGGGGACATCCAACCAGTTCGAACGCATACCTTTCCACTTGGGCTCGATCAAGGAAATTTTGGCAACTGTGAAGCCGTTCTCATGGCCCGGCCAGGTACTTTGTCAACTCACGAAATTTCGATTTGGATTTTTTTTTTTTTTTTTTTTTTTTTTTTTTTTGGCAGGCCATGACCACGACTGTGGGGGGAAAAGTTGAATTTCTCAAAACGTACTACGCTGACGATCTCGTCGATATTAAGGAGCTGCAAAACCAAGTGGTGCTTCAGCGCAAGGCGCTGCAGAAAGAGGAAGATGTATTGGCTGCTAAGACTGGAAAAGGGTTGAGTCCTTCCAAGAAGAAGTAAGTCATAATTTGATGGTTTTGATGTACTATGATGTGCAATGTTTTTGAAATTCCGTAGGAAGCACTTTGCGAACCCGACCAATGTTTTGGGAGTAGAATTTGAGGCATTGGTAAAGGATATCAAAGACAAAAAGGAGAGTTCAAAGCCTGTTGTTGCTCCACCAGCTCCTGTCAAGGACTTGAGCGATTCATCGTCGTCTTCGTCTTCAAGTTCTGAATCGTCATCAGACTCGGATGATTCTGACAGTGAATCTGCAGGGAAGAAAGATTCTGGAAAAAAAGAGCAAACAAGGAAACAGAAGGGCAAAGAGGAACGTGAATCTGATGCTCAAGCAGAAAAAAAGGAGAACGGTCGGAAAAAAGCGAAAAAGAAGAAGTCGGATGAGGCAGTGTCAGAACAAGGTCACAAGGGTCCTCCACCACCACCACCACCTGGTACAGGTGAAGAGTCATCTGGAGCAGGTCCAGGCTCGATGCCTGACAAGCAGGAGACATCGTCGTCGTCGTCGTCGTCGTCGTCTTCCTCGTCCTCTTCGTCGTCCTCCTCTTCATCGTCATCGTCATCATCCTCTTCGGCGTCGCTTTCGTCGTCGTCCTCTTCGTCGTCGTCGTCGTCCTCGTCCTCGTCGTCCTCGTCCTCGTCGTCGTCCTCCGAGTCGTCGTCCTGGGAGTCTCTGGGTGTCATTGATGCCGCATCTTTTCTCAAGGAGACAGAAGCAGAGCAGGAAGCCGCGGATCTGGATGCTCTTGTCCAGATGGAGAACTTGATGGCGGTCAGACGAAATGTGACACGATCTCAAGGTAGAGCAGAATATAATTCATTGTGAAGCCTAGCATTTAATACATGTTTTGGGAGGAGGTGGTTTTTTGTGGAGAATGTATTTCAAAATCCTGTTTTGCGAGCACCAAAAGTAACTCTGGATCCAATCACGCTTACTGCTCTAGAATCAAAGGTTCAAGCCACGATGGATGATGACACGGAAATTAACCCGGGGTCCCGTCCGCCAAATCGTCAAGGTGATAATAAGTAGGGTCCGGTTTGATCGGTTGTACTGAATTATTCTGTGTTGCAGAAGCTCCTCAAAAAAAACAAGGTAAAAGGAATCAAGAGACTATGGATAAGTGGATGAGAAAGGGTCCGAGCTATTTTAGCTCTGCTCCCGAAGATCTTCTGTCCTCTTCAGATATTTTGAAGGACAACGTAGATAAGCGTCGAGTTACACGTTCTGGTCAATCATCTCCCGACAAACGGCCAGCCAGCTTGGCTGCCAAAGAATTGCTTGACAATCTGTAACCGCGCACACTGCCTTCATTTTTGATTCGAGCCACTTCGGTTCATACCTGCTGACATTTCGCAGATGTTTAAAGCTTGTTCTATTCGAAGTTTTTAATTATTAAAATTTGGCTCTGCGGAATTGCTGATACAGACTTTTTAATAATCTAATATAGATTGTTGCCGGTTTTGAACAAGGAATGTGCAAATGGTACGGCTGTCATAGTTGACTAAGCTGTAATGTCAGAATGTTTCAAACTGAGGAGGTGTCTTTATCGTTACTAAGTCAACGTAAATTAAATCGTATTGTTTGGTAATAATTGGCCCTCTTTTTTTTTTTTTTTTTTGTCATGATTGCTGGACAATTTAAGTTATCTTATCTGTTTTTTGTTTGATATTGAGAAGTCTTCTCTGTATGAATTGTGATAAGGTTCTTTTTTCTTATTTTCTGTATGCATGGTTTTTGGTGTGTTGTGTCACACTTTCTTTCCTCGAAACCGCACTGCTCTTTTCAAAAGTATTTTTTTAAAGATTTTTTTTCCAATTTTTTATTGGATAACAGGTATTATTATTTGCAACATTTTTGGTAACGAGAGGATGCACTGTTTAATATTGATAAGCAACTGTTGGCAAAATCCCGCCCAAGCAAGTCGTGAGATCGAGTAGAAGTGTCTTCGAAAGCTTTGCAAACTCTCGTTGTGTAGGATTAGCTTCCGATTTCAGAAGTAGGCGTCCCAGACAGCAATTGTGAATATGTGAGTATGTCCATGTCATGGACATGAGTTACGATAGGAGTAACTTCGAAGCAAGAAACTTTCAACAGAAAATTATTTTGGAACATCTGCCCTTAGAATATGTGCTGATCTGCACCCAGCTTTGTATGCGCAACAGAGACAGGTTTGACATCATTACCAGGTATTTTTTGGTTTTGGGTCTGTTCAGTGAGGTAAGGCAAAGGACAGAAGATCGTTTGTTATGTTGAATTTGTGTGTATCATCCTCGTCAACAAGTTAGTACTACCGCCTGTTGGATATAGATGCAGTTTCGAACAGGATTTCTACCTTGGTTAATTTGTGCGCAACCGGAAGTAACTGCACACACCTGCATGTGCAGTAGTTAATAATCTACTTCAGGTAGGGTCTGTCTTGACAGAATATTCGCCACCATCGCTTTGCATTACCTTATACAAATTTACCAACCCTCCCCTTACCTATGGGTAGCGATTCCAGGAATCAAAATAGCGATTCTTATCTGTTCTTTCTTCTGGAGCCTGTCCTTCCTTTCTCGCTCGAATCTCTCCTCATACATCCAGTCCAGCTCTTCTCGTGCTTCACAGTACGATCTATAGCTTATGGGTATACCTGCCCTAATCTCATCTGAGGTTCTACAGTGTTCTAGGTCTTCTGGATCATACTCATCATCCTCTTCTGGATCTGAGTGTCCGTCTATTTCCCGTCTCTTCCTATCAAACTCTTTCCTCTTCTGTGCTGCCTGTTCTGGACTGAAGAACTTATGGGCATCGCCTGAGTGTAACTTACGCAAATATGCGTTCAACGTACCCCCCCTCGCTTCTACCTCGTGCCAGGTTTTCATCAAGTGGGGCATCGATCTCACTATCGAAAGGGCAAATTGATTGTCGTGAATCTTGGCCATGTCAAGTATCCCATAATCTATTATGGCTAAAAGTTCTGAGTAAAACTCGTTCTCGTTGCCGTCTGGGTCGTAACACAATCCCTCTTTCACTACTATCGGTTCTGCTCCCTTCGTCAGTGCGTATAGCAGCCTAGCTATCTCAGTCTTCTCAAGTCTTGGATGTTCTTCGCTATATCTGTACTCACACTCTCACTTAGCTCTTTCCTTAGCTTTCGTACTTTGAGTGTTCTTAGCTGCTCTTTCCTCTATGACTTTTTCTCTCGTGGTTAGTGGTGTGCCTGCTGCATGCTTCAGAAATACTTCGTTAACAGCCCATTGGCAAAACACATCTGTCAGCAGTCCGTCTTCTTCAGCCACTCTCTCTCCTTCCCTCTTCGTCATTCTCACGATGTCTCCTGTTTCATCGTCTATTATTATTACACAGGTTATTCAGCTGTTCACTTATTCTCCTAAAGTATTCAAAGCCTATCACCTTTCCGTGTTCTGTGTCTCTTTTACTGCTCTTCCCCACAGGTGTGTCGTGTGTGTGTGTGTGTGTGTGTGTCACTTGCCTGCTGTGCTTGTGATTCTACACTGTCTCCTTCTCTATCTAACGGGGATGGACCTTGTGGCAGTAGCGATGGGGGCCAAGACTTCCCTTCTCTTGTCCCTCCTGCACGCTCAACAGCCTCAGTGAATGTAGTCTCCCCTTCAGCTCTAGTCCCGCCGATCCTTGCCTCGTTCCCTGGCAAAACAGTATCATTCCGTGAAACTGAACTAAATAACTACTTTCTTACCGGGTTTTTCGACACTTTGCCGGAACTTAGCGAGTCTTTCTTCCCGGATTTTGCCGTATCTTTGAGCGAGACTTGCTGTACATGTGCACTCGCCCCCTTTCCCTCCCTCTCTCTCAGTATTCGGATCATTTCACTCTCTGATGGATAGTCACGGGAAGGACGTGGGCGATGTGACGGGTCTTGTGACAGATCAATAAACGAAAATAGGGGGTCTTGGCGAGCGTGATACCCGCACAAATCTGCATACGCTAGCCTTTTTGCTTCCTCCCCCCCGCCTTACCCCAACTGCCCCCCTGTCCAAACTTAACTCCACACTGCTCTCCCTTCCAGTTTAGCACTTGACAACGAATGGGCCTGTTGTGTTGCTCTGAGGAGTGGATGTAGTGGGATGTGGTGTTTCTTTCTTTCTCTGTCTAGAGTTCTGAGGGGGTGTGGGTGTCGGTTTTTCTTGTTCTTTCCGTTTCTCTTTCTCTTTTGATTGCGAGGGTTTTGGTTGCAATGGTGAGGGTTGCACGCGTTGCGTGTCTGGTGAGATTGACAATGTGAGGGCAGGAGTTGTTGTTGTAGAGGTGTCGGGGTTTGAGCACTAGTGAGAGTGCGTTGTGGAGGGTTGTCACAGTGGGGTCTGTCTCGGAGTGTGTTTCGAGCCAATGGAGCACTCGACAGTTCCCCCCCCCCCCCCCACGGGCTCTAGTGGTTGTTCCAAGGGTTTGTTGTCACTTTGCTCCGTTTGAGGCTCACTTTCCTCCTCGCCCTTTTGCTCAGCTTCACGAGCAATTATTTTTTCCCCACTTTCAATGTTTCCCTCCATTGCATCCTCTCCACCCTCCATAATGACTAGCTCATACTCTTCCTCTTCAGAGCTGTCTTTCCCCTCAGACTTATCTCCTTCTTCCTCTTCACCCTCCTCTCTTACTTCTCCTCTCATTAGAGTAACTCCTTTGGCTCCTTTCTTGCGAAACTTAGTCTTGCCATTCTTGTCTCTGTGCTTTTCTTTTGAGGAGTAAGAGTGAGCTAACTTT
>WBZZ01003261.1:40000-72500 GCA_019918135.1 Paulinella micropora
CAAAAACAATGAAAAGCCGGTCGGCCAACGGTAGTGATTTTGGCCTGTCACCTCGTTAAAGTGCTCAGTCTGATAACTCCCCCCCCCCCCCCCCGGGATCTAAGTTGACTTGAACGGTTGAGTAGAGTTGCGACGGTACAGAACATGATTAGTGACTAACTATGGGTCAGTGACTCGTGACTTGTCTCGCTAAAAAAAGGAAAAGGAGAAAAGAGCCTCGGAAAGACTGGTCTCGGAGGCTTTAAACCACAGGGGAAGATGAAAAAGAAGTGTGTCGATGTGTAGCGCACTGTTGCAGACGGAGATCAGCCGGGGCCGGATATCGGGATGCGGAAGCGGGACTGAGCCTGTGTGACAATGGAAGCGCAGTAGCGATGCGTTGATATCGGGGAGCTGACGTCGAGCCGTAGGAAGTTGAAGCTAGGTGGCATGTATCGCACCGTGGCAAGAGTGAGAACGGCGACCATAAAGGGAATGCTTGGGACTCCCGATGTATCGTAATCAATCAACCAATAATGAAGTGTTGGAAAAGCAGTTTATCAACTTCTTTTCGAATGCAAGTATCCGAAATCTATTTCAAAATTTTTTTAAGGCAATTATCATTAAGTTCTCCCCAAGCCGATGTAACATTAAGAGGTTGCCGGGGGAGGGGTTCCCATTCTGTAGACACAATTAGTCTTTATTTAGACAGAAGGAAACTGAACCCAACACGGGCTCAATCAAATTGAACTATCTACCCGCCTAAACTTGAATAAAGAAAAAACATATGAGTAAATAGGTAAAGCAATGATCAGTCCTATAAAGGAACTGACTGCCACCAATACCAGAAGTATGAATAACTATGTAAAACATGTAGAGGCCGATATGACTAAATACTATATTAATAAATTGTCCATTGCTCCCCCTATTTAGGAATAGCGGCCGATATGAGCCAACATAGTAAATGTCATAACGCCAGACAACAGCCAAACAAGGTAATTAATAAAATATAGTCACCACTCCAACAGCAAAACCTAAACACATCGTTAAGCATTAAGTACATCAACCTAAAGACCAAAGACTTATCGTCTGTGGATTCGCCGTGGCTGATGCCCGGGTGCAGAGTGGGAGTTCCAAGTGTACTGGAGGAGTTCTCGCCGTATCATATCTGCGGGATACTTATCTGGGTGCGGGTGACTCGGAATGACACGCTTTGGCCGGTGGCCGAGATTGCCCGCTATATCTCAAAACCGGAGGAGTTCCCCTTTCAAGAGGCGGAACAGGTGATGCGTTACCTTCAGGGTACGGCCAGGCGGGGAATCCGGTTCTCCTGACATCATATCCTGATGCAAATTGGAAGGGAGATTGGGGCGATCGACGCGCCCGACTCGCGGTGATCCACTTCATGCTAGGGGGTTCGGTGAACCCGGTGTGCATGAAACGCACCATCACGGTGGAACTACCGAAGCCGCGTGGACCGCGGCAAGGAAAGGCGGGAGAAGCTGTTAGCAAAGCAGCAGGATCTGCAAGCGGAGGCGGTAGGGACGTTGCCGCCCCAGAGAGAGAGAGAGAGAGAGAGAGAGAGAGAGAGAGAGAGAGAGAGAGATCCTAGTTTTGCCACGGCGTTGAGGGAGAGGGAGAGAGAGAGAGAGAGAGAGAGAGATATAGCAGAGGAAAAGATGCCGGAGGGTCATGTACGAATGGAGGCGCCTCCGGAAGAATCGACCTGCGAGGCCGAGATCTACGCGCTGGACGCGTGTCTACATGGTCAGGAGAAGATAGCAAACTTCATCAATGGGATCGCAGGAAGAAAAGTGGCCAAGGATATGGCCAAGCAAGGGTGGGGGAAACCACCTGTGGTATACAAAGACAACAAGGGAGCCATTGATCTGGCTACAACCAACATTTACCGGCAGAAATTAGATCACATTGATCTGCGCTACGCGTATGTCAACGCCATGATCCTGGCAGGGAAGTCGATGTTGGAGAAAATTGGTTCCGCAGACAACTATGGTGATGTCAATACTAAGCGGCAGCGGGGACCAAAGTACTCGAAATTGATCGAGAGGATTGCGCAACAGTGATCTGTGAGGCACATGATAGGACCTTTTGTGTTGTGAGAGTTGGTATTAATGCCATCAAGGGGGAGCTTGGGAAGTGAATTAGGTGATGGGATTAATACAACCGGTATATACGTTAGTTAATATTAATAGTTCATAGTATGGAAAAAGTGATATTTACTAGTGTGGGTGGCATTGGTGGCACCAATGCCAATATGCCCTGTATGGATACCTTTATTTTATGACTTAGTGACCTGCATCAACTGTTTCGTTTGTTTGGCGGGCTTTTGTCTGTATTGATTGAATGACCTATTAAAGGACGTTTGGAGCTGGTTAGATAGTCAACTGGGGACGCCTGGGAGACGTTAAACCGGCTTCTAATACCCTCTATACTGTTCAACTTCTTAAGTTTCCTATGCGGACTGGCACCGGAAAAAGCGGTCCGATGCTAGTGAAATAAAGTGTAGATATGGGGGGAAAGGCAATAGTTAACATTTTCTAAAAAGCTCAGAACCGGTAAACGGCCCGAAATAAATTGATCAGAGTCTGTTAACAGCCTGGCAGTTGAAAACGTAACTTAGTACTTGAACAAGTACAAGTTATGACAGTTGATAAATAAACGGAAAAATGAAGTAACGGAACTAAAAATCATAGTAGAAGTGTAAAATTGAACGGTATTAATATAAACCAGGCTTGAAGAAAGTTAACACAATATTGATAATTCGTTCTGGTACTGTCACTGTATTTATTCCGATAGCTCCACCCCCCCCCCCCCCCCCAAGACCATAACAGTAGGTTGGAGTTGCGATCGAAACGAATCGTAACAGATGATTGACCGATAGATATGTGAATAAGTATAAAAAAGAAAATGAATCAAAAAGATTGCAGATGTAGATCAATGCTCAATTATGTGCGTGCGTATATGTGTCATATCAGACTGAGCACTTTAACGACCGGCCAAAATTACTACCGTTGACTTTTCACTGTTTTTGACCGGCCCGTTAGATTCTCCTCTGCACGACGTTTCGACTTCACTAACTAGTTAAAACTAAAGTCTGATAAGTTTGTCGAAAGAAACTTTAATGTTATAATTACATGAACAAGGTCGCTCGAACGAGCAGAGGGGGTATGGCGTATAAGATCTAAAATGTTCAGTCACTCCGTTCGGGCCAGCAAGCTATTAATATATTGCATTCCGCTTGTTCAGTTTGAACTTAGCGGTGCTTAACCTTTTTGCTTACAGCTGAGCCCGCGGACTTTCTCGCAAAAGGACGGGTGGGAGCCTCGGAAAGAGTTAGGGAGTGGAGGGTGGGAAACAATATTACGGAACTGTTAGACTATTATTGTTAATAAAGCAATCTATGATAGCTACTACACTCTCAACACACTACAACAACTTTAATGAGAAAAGGCACCAACAGACGCGCCACGTAACTTGACTAGCCGGATCATAAGTAATGGCTCTATCGACACCGTTACTCTGACACGGCCGGTCCATAACTATTAATTAATTATTAGTTCCAACACTCCCCCTGGAACAAAGTAAATTAATATTAAGTTGCTGCCGTTCCTAATTAAGTTACGTCTCCTATTACTATTTTGTGAAACATTAGAAAACACAAACTCAAAACATATTCTCTTACCCTCAGTCTCTCCGAGAAGTAATGTTGGGGTTGGCTACCCTCCTATCCACAGCGAGTACGTATCGACTAGAGTACGTAACAAGGCACTGGACCTGTGGTATATTCGGGCCTACCCAACGAGAAGAGGATTAACTCCCTACTCACCCTGTCTCGCAAATGAGTAAGAGAAATATGTGAAAATTACATACATATGGATCATATAAGAATACAGAGATATGATAATAACTTCAAAAGAAGTAATAACATAAATATGTAATAAATATATGAAATATATATACGTGTACATATAATATATATTCACATATGATCATAATATGAAAACTAAAATTTGGAAGCGCTTCCCGTAAGGGGGTATATAAAAGTAACAAAAGTAATATAATGTTCACAAATACAAATATCTGTAATTATCAGCGGGTCTGGGGGTCGGGTATATGCCCGGGGCCTATCAAGACATATAGTCTGATCAATCGCCCTTCGTCTACCACTCCACCCCCAAGTTGGCCTCTTATCGATTTTTATGCATATAGTGTGATTACAAAGGGTTTTCAGCATTTGAGCAATACAATCTATAAGGTAGTGCGTGTTGCCGAGCTTACACCAGCACGGGAACACGCACATACTTAGTAAGTTTCCGGGGCCCGAATCAGCCTTCGCCGCGGCGCTTCTCATCCTCCCCCTCGACTTTGTAAAATTATGCAACTGAATGGTTATTACAACTTAACGGGGGGGGGGGGGGGGGAGGGAAGAGAAAGGTGAAAGTCCAGGCATGTCATGTCTCTTCTCCTATGTACGACGTCACTGGGCGCGCGTTGAATCATGCTCGCGCTCAACTCACCTATATCACTCCCCTCAATATGTACAGTATGCGAGAAATATAGTATACGAGAATTAATACAATCCGCTTCTGAAAATATAATTATAAATGATCATAGCATGAATAGTTATGCGGGAAATATTAATACAATCCGCTTCTGAAAATATAATTATAAATGATCATAGCATGAATATTTATGCGGGAAATACCCGGTACTTACAACGCGACTTTAACACCAAACTTTGCGAGAAATTCTTTCACCAACTTCACCGAGATTTGGTCAGCCAGGTAATTGAATTTCTCATACATGAAATTTATTTTGGTAAATAAATCCGCGATGTTTTCCTCCGTCGGTACCCGGAACAACTTGAGAACTCCCTTCTTAACTAACTTTCGAGCAGGTGGTACCTGACATCGATATGTTTGGTTCTGGACTCCCCTAACCCCCTTTCTGAGAGGATGATAGTCCCCTCATTGTCCTCGAACAAGGGGGTGAATCTTACGGGCAAACCGATGTCACGGAGGGACTGTCTTAAAGCAAGCAACTCCCTTACTGCTTCGTTAGCGGATACGGTCTCCGATTCAAGGGTAGATTGAGCTATAACAGTTTGAAGTTTAGAGAACCATGCCACCGGTGCCCCGTTGAAGAAAAAGATATACCCGGAACGGGACTTCCTTGTAACTTTTCTCCGGCAACTTAACCTGAGTCGACGTATCCCACGAGGGGGTGTTCGTCTATCAGTTTTTCGACATTGGCGATATATAAAGGGGACATTGAAAGCATTGACTTCTGTGGCTTCACATGAGTAAAGCTCAAGTGCCTTTTCTGCGGCCGATGGTCCTTCGGCCGGTCTCCATGATTTAGGGGGTTTGGGGACAAAGAACCCTTCAGTCAACATCTTGACTAACCTCCTATCACCCCGTTTGAAATATAGGGCTCTCGGGGTCAGCAACCATAGAAACATACGGTGAACCATGGCATATGCATAAGATATTGCAGGGGATGGGACTTGTTGTTTTGCAGCTATACTCAAAGGACAGATCAAGAGAGGGCGGGTGTGAACAGCAAGGAAGATAAGCATGCCAATCAAACATCTGAGGTCATATTTGAGCAAACGGTGACCAACTTTCAGGGGGGCTGGGTTTTCTGAGGTGAAGGGGGTTTCAGCAGGCACCTGCTTCATATAATCTAACTCACCTAAAATGAGAAATTCATATTTTCGTTAATGCAGTAAAATCCCTTTCTCAGATTGGACAATCTGGATGTTCTTGAATTCCGTGGCCTTCCCTAAGTTTTTGCACCTGAAACCATGCTTCTTCATGCTCTCTACAAGACTTATGTGTTTGGATTCATCAGCAGCATGCAGTCCATCATCTACATGAAAAGAGAGAAGCTGCGCCCCCGGGTTTTGAGAGAGAAGGTTTTGTTTGGCTCCTCCGGAAGGCCCTTTATGGTCATCCTGAGGCGGGGAGATTATGGTATGATTTGATGTTAAAGGAGTTAGTCGGAAAGCAAGCTTTTATTACTTTCTCCCTTGACCGGGCTTCTTTTATCAATCATGCCAAGGACCCCATAAGTAGGGGGGGGGGGGGGGGTTTACATAGATGTCATAAGGCATTTTGGCATGTAAGTATGCGGTGGTGAAGTCAATTAACCACAAGTCTATTCCGAAGCAGGCAGCATAGGCAATTATAAGGAGGATAGTGCGATGGTGAGCGGTAGGTGAGTATGTGCGTTTGGGATCATATTGCAATCCCGCTTTCAGAGATCCCCCCTTAGGGTGATTCTAGCTTTATGATATTCGTCGCTCGTTCCCTGTTGCTTAACAGTGTCTATCCATTTTAGAGGAATAATATTAATGGGAGTGCCTGACTTTCTCGCCTCGCTCTCTTCTCTCCATTCAAATGCTTTGAGCTCCTCTTGCTGCCTGACTTCTGTCTCTCTCGCTTGTCTTCTATCTTTCGGCTTCTGCACGACGGGAAATTCTGGCATTTGCTCGGTGACCAGACAATAATTGATTCTCTCTTCTTTCGCACAGACAGAGATATGTTTATTTCTGGTTCTCCCGTGGATTACGTTCTCCTGAGAAATGTTTCCTTGCTCATGAGATCTCCATCCCGGGGGATGTTTGTCCTTCTCCGTAGCTATCTTAACTCTCTCCCCCTCGGCATGGCCGAAATCACTGGTTACATTGGGGTCGTGGCGTGCCGGTTCGATAATAGCCTGCGGTACAAGAGAAGGGGGGGGCCGCTCCCCCTGAAATCTCGTACTTTAAGATTTCAGAATCTATTATTTTCTCCGTAACGCCATCATCAAACTTAACGTTGTGGGCTGGGAATCGTTTATTTCTCCTGACAACCGGGGCAGTCGGGGCAAGAGTAACTCCCTTCCGCAAAGTAGAATCCCACTTACCTCCATAAGTGGATTTAGCCCACTCTTCCCCGAAAGCCCGTGCCGGGATCTGGACGATTTTCCCAGACAAAATGACTTTAAGCTTTGGTTTTCTCCCCCTCTTTCCCACTACCTTGACACCCTTCTCCCCCTGATTCATGCTCCCCATATCCCGTGAAGACGGAGTAGGGAAATAAGGTCAGGGAGATTACTGAAATCGTAACTTTGGGCATCGTTTACGTCACTATCGCCTGCAACGATCACCGAATCGTCATCACTTTCAGGTCCTTTCGGAGATGTCATAGACGTAATGGGAGCACTTTCGGTACTTTCACTATTGCTAGCAGCAGCTACGGCAGGTGAGGTAGATGTACTAGGTGTAGTTACAGGTACGTCAAAGCTAACATTCTCTTTTGGTGGTGTGTTAACTGGGGGCAGAACAGCAGAGGGTGTGGTCGATTTCCATCCGACCGAAACATACCCTCATCTGCTGTTCTTTCGAGGTTTTTGGAGGCCTCTCGTTTACCCAGTCTCCATACATCGAACATAACATCCCGGACATTACCGTGTATTATGCGCGCGACGGGATCATAAACACGATAATACCCGGTATTACGTTCGTAACCTAAAAAGATAACTTTCTTTCCTCTCTCACCTTTCCCCCGCTGAGCCTTAACCTTCATCACTGCAGCGCAACCAGTGGGGCGAAGGTGGTGTAGGTATGGTTTCCGGCGGTGAATGACTTCGAAAGGGGACTTACCCTTAAAGGGTCCTTTGGCTATCGGGAGGAGGTTGTTAATATAAGTGGCGTTTCTTCCATCTCCGTCCAAAACTTTGGAGGGAGCTCGGCATCGCTAAGCATCGCCCTAGCAGGCCCACCGTTGGTTTGGTGGGACCTCTCTATCTTTGAGACTGCCTGTTTCTCCGCGGTTGAAGCCTCAATTAAGATAGGCTGATTAACATTAACTCCCTGCTGAAAGGTATCATATCGACCATATTCTTGGTCACCGGTAATAAATTTGACTTTCCGGTTTGTATGTCTTTCAAAGAAAGCAACGGCCTTAATAAAACACGGAAAAAATTCATTCTTATGACGTAAATAATAGTGACTGTCGAGCTCGAAATTTGAAGCCAGACATTTGACCGTAAATTTGTATCGCTTACCATCCCATGATATCGTATTCCACCATCCTTGTGTGTCCATTGAGATATGAACCCCGGAATGACGTTCAACAATGTGATGGTTTTTGTGGAAATGAGGTGCTTTCTTTATCTTATTCCTTAAGCAGTACTCACACTTCATAATCCTTTCTCGCCATCCTATCCCTATCTTCACCCCCATATAGTGAGCCATTCTTTCCATAGCCTTTACCCCTCTATGTTTACACATTCGGTGGAAGACGGTGGCGTGTATATGCTCACTATGTGTGGGTCGGACAACAGGATTTAACGCTTTTGACATTCGGCAACCAACATCATGTTCTTGAGTTCGTGAGGTGTGCGAACATACATCATTTGGCATGACCAAACAACAAGCCAAACTCTGTGAACAATTCTCACCCTTCTCCGTATTTGTTTCGCAAGACAACGGGACATATGATTTATTGTCTCGACACCCCTCTCATAAACATGGGACATCATTGCAACATACATCATTGTACACTGGAAGGGTTGTTGGTTGTGTAGGACGGCGAGGGTGAAGTCAGAATGTGACGGTAGATGACGATGATTCCTCTTTCTCTACCTTCACTTTCTGCTTTTCGAGGGGGACTGGTTCGTATCGTTGATTCGGGTCTAGAGGGGACATTCCCGGGGGATCAAGACGAACAGGTTGTTGGGCAAAGATCTGCCCCTAAATACAATCTGTTCTTCATCGATACGGATTGGGGGCTTGAGCACAAGCACCTGGTTGTTTTGATGGACTACCGCCAGTCCTTGTTTCAAGCAAGCCGAAGTGGCGACTAAACCGTAACTCAAGTGGGGGTTGTATGTCGTGTGTGAATCATACACCTGAACCGGTTCTCCGTTTGCTCCAGAGACTTGCATTAAGACTTTCCCTTTGTACTCCGTCTTAATACTCCCTTTCGCAATTTTGAACTTTGAGGGTTATGCTTCAACCTCACGAATACGTCCTTATGGGGTGATTGGGACTCACTAGCCCCATAATCGTCTACCCAAACCATCCCCGTCATACTCTTTTCTGGTGTCTCTCCCTCATCTCCCTCGTTCTCATGCATCATTATGACACAATCTTTCTCAGATGGGGGTGAGATGTTTGAGGTGGGGTTGGGCAATGTGCTAGGTCTTGATGGGGGGATATCTCGTACGTTCTCTCTCTCTATCCCTATCCTTTGCAGGTATTCCCGGTATTCCAGTAAACGAGTTCTTAGATGAGGAAATGCTGCAACGAGCCCCCTCGCAAAAGGGTTATTCCATTTGTGGGCCATGGAAATAACGAAACTTTCAATATCCATGTAGAGTTCAAGATAGAACTCGTTAACTTCCCCGTCTCTTCTGGTAATAAGAGAATCCCTCACCTCTATCTCTCTAGCACCCTCTGCTAACGCACCAAACAGCCTGTGTATCTCTCCAATAGATGGTATTTCTCCATTTCCCCCCACTATCATCATCTTTCCCTCATCCCATCTCCATGCGACCGTGGGGTCTCTCCTAATCCTCTCTCTCTCTCTAACTCTCTCTCCCTCCCTTCACTCAACTCTCTAGGTGCAAGGCGTGGTGAAGGGGAATGCGTGATACGACGGACAGACAATGGGCGTGCTCTTTTGTCCTCCCCCTCTTCCCCCCCTGCCTCATCCTCAACGCTCTTACTCATCTCTTTCTTAGAGTTCGAGCGTTGTACAGATGATGCAGAAGAAGAAGAGGAAGACTTTTGAGGAGTAGCATAAGAGACGGTTTCATCATCGTCTTCGTCCGTCATCGTCTCTCCTTCACTTCTCTCTCTTCTTTGGTTGTTTCCCCCTACTGCAGCCTCAACGTTCTCACTCGTTTCATTGTTTGAGTCAGAACGTTGCACAGTTGAAGTAGGGAGAGTATGTCTTGTGAGAGAAGATGATGAAGCACTAGAGCTATGAGAAGATATATGTCTGGGTGGTGATGTGTGTGAGGAAGATGACGCCCTCCGTCCGCAAATGGGGAGATGGAAATCAAGGCTGTTTTGAGAGAGAAATGATCATTACAGGGCAAATCCAGTTCGTGAGAGGATCAGACTGGGCAGGGGGGGATTTTTCATCTGTCCTAATCCACTGACGTATAATCCAGTCCATATAGGCTACCATTAATCCAGGGTTCCATGGTGTACCCCCCGCGTTCAGCTGTGCCCCAACTACTGCTAATAAGTCATCCCTATTTCGCTCACAGCCGATATGGTGGGAACAAAAATCACAACCCTGTTTTTCCATCCTCTTGGCACATTCGCCACCTGATCTGGTTTTGCCCCGGGCGGCCCCTAGTTTCCATGAACAACGTGCATTATTTGCGTTAAAACCTTCACATTGTTTCGAATTTGAAACAATGGTCGCACTTCCCCTGATGGGGTGTGCCCATAGATTGAGCAACGGTCCATCGTCCTCACGTAAGTGAAAATAAATACAATCCGGGACTTCATTAGGACCTTCCTTTATCCTCCCTTGACACGACGAAGCCCCCATCCCTCCTCCATAGGGTATATTACACCAAGAGGTGTTGGGTCGCCCACCATGTCAAGGGAAATGACGAAGCGGTTGTCTTTCAGGAGGGGAATGAAAGGAGTAGACCGAGGGACACGAGGGGGAGCAGACATATCTTGTGCGTGTGTGTTGCTCTTTTCCTTCTTGTCCTTCAATTCTGATGTGTGGGGTGGCGGTGATTGTTGTTCAAAAGAGGAAGTGGGTGGGGTGTTGTCGAGTGAGGGATTTGGTTCTTCTTCGTCCGTTTCCTCTCTCTTCATCATATTTATGCTTAACATGTGATTGATGTAACCTATTTCCCCTACTCCCTCCTCACCTCCATCCTCATCATGAGTACTAGACTCTTCGTCTGAATCATGAGCTTCGGACTCCTCCTCTTCTTCTTCAGAACTACCAGAAGAAGACTCAGAACCTCCTGCGTTCAGACTAATGGTCTTTGTCTTTGCTGTACTCTTCTTGATGAAATCAGATGATTTCGACTTCCTTTTCTCCTTCCCTGCTTCTATCTTCTGTCGTCTCATCTTTTTCTTCCCTTTACTGCCCTCCTTAGTCTTATCTGTCCTGGTCAGACTCAGCTCTCCTACCCCTTTTGCTAAGTCGACTATTCTTGCTGTCTTCTTCCTTATGGGGCAATTCACCGGGACATGTCCGTCTCGAGGGCACTCGGGAGGATTACAGGGGACAATACAAATCTTGATTTGATGATCCCCATGACAGTTGTAGCAACCTTGGGATACCTTACCAGCTTGGTTTCCCATAAGGTTGACGGTTATGGGGTCGCTTTTAGTTCCCACACCAGATGAAGTTTTAGACGAAAGGGAACGGAAACCACCCCCTGACAAGTAAAGTTTCTTCATTTTGTTTTTGGATTCCTCTGTTTGAGCAACCTGTTCAATTACTTTTACAAAGGATTCCCAACCCGGTCGTTCCTCCGGAAGGAGGCTGGTGACCTTGTTACGAAAACTGTCGAACTCAGTCAGGTGTTCGATCTTTTTCATGACTATTTCTATCTTTACGAGTTCTGGGTATGGGACTTTCATAACTGACTCTTGATCAGCAATATTGCTGTGAAAGAGAGTCAACCAGGGTCTTACGTCTTGAACCTTTTTGGGGTAAGAAAGGTCAAGGAAGTCTTGTCTTTCTTTCCATTTGACAAGGTCAAGACTTCCATATCTCTTCCTTAATGCCATGAAACATTCAACTCCATCTGACCCCGCTGTTCTGATCACAGACATAGCTTCCTTGTCCTTACAGCAGGACTGAATTAAGAGTGCAAAGATAAATCGGTTGTGTTTCAGTCTATCTCTTTCTTCAACCTGCTGGTAATACTTATCTGTAGCGAAAGATGCAAAAAGGGGGTTTGGTCTAGATGCGGTAGTCAGGATAGGGACCGAACTCCCATCAGGCTCTTTATGCTCAGCAGTTTCTGGGGAAGAAGAAGCACTACCGCTACAAATGCGACAAAATTTGTCAGATCCTGACGAAAATTGAACAAGTGAACCATTTTTCCTATTGTTGACAATTTTTTTTTCTTTTTTGTCAGGATCTGACGGATTTTTTTTCGTTTGTCAGGATCTGACAAATCTTTTCTGTTTGTCAGGATCTGACAAATTTTTATTTCCCGGGAAAATGACTTTTTGTCGGGTTCCGGCAAATTTTGCCGGGTCTAGGAAAAGTCACATTTTGCCGGGTCCCGGAAAAAATTGTAGGGTATAGGAAAAAATCGCCGGATCCCGGCAAAATATTTCTCACCGGTTCTGGGAAAATTGCCGAGTGTAGGAAAAATTCACCTGGTCCCGGCAAATTATTTCGCCAGGTCCCGGGAAAAATTGCCGGGTCTAGGAAAAGATTGCCGGGTCCTGGGAAATCTTTCTGGGTTCCGGAAGTGCTTAGTGACATCATGTGGTCCGGCCCGGTGGTACACTAACTGAAATTCAGACAAATCAAAATACACGTTTATTTACTCACGAGCAATCAAAGATTATATTTTTCTTATATATTGTAGCAAATAGCAGAACTCTCTCCCAGCTTGTCTGAGTTAATCTTTTCCCTCTATGCTGCTTTCTCTCTCCGTCATCAAACACCTCGGTTCCCAACCTGAAGTCCCAATCTTGGACCTTACCTGTGTAGGGCCCTTTCTGCTCTCTGGTATTTGTAAACATCTTTTTCCCATCTTTGAGTGCAACAAAACACTGGTAAAAAACGGGGGGTGTAGTAGGAAATGAATTAATTTCTGTATAGTCATTCCCCCAAAAATAAACAATGTGCCAATGTCCTTTACCAGCCGGCACATGTACAGAATTATGCAACATATCAGAAACTAATACTATCGCTTGCTTGCTACCTAACATACTTTGCTCGTACGACGAAGAGAGGCAAGAAGAAGACTCTTGGGCTGCCACGTCTGTGGGAATTTCCTCCTCCAGATAAGGGCGCAGGTATTCGACGACGTAGCCTTTAGTCCACTCCAGGTCACCTGGCATGGGCAAGAAAAACATTCGGCCCATGTCCATTCCTGTGAGAGTTAGCCTAAGCAAACAGCAACAGGAAGAGGACACGAAAAGTCCCGTGAAATTTTTCGAGTCCTGCAAAATTTTTGCGGTTTCAGGACATTTTCTCCGGGTCCTGAAAAATTATTCCGCATCCTGAAAAATTATTCCGGGTCTTGAAAAATTATTCCGGGTCCTGAAAGATTTTTGCAGGTTCCGGGAAAATTTGTCAACAACAGGAAAAATTTTTCGCGTCTCGGCACATAACCCCAGGCAGAGCCAGGCAGGAGGTAAGACAAGGAGAAAGCATTTACGTGTGACAGAGACAGACAGAGAGAGAGAGAGAGAGAGAGAGAGAGACAGAGAAAGAGGAAAAGGCTGGCTAGAGAGAGAGAGAGAGAGAGAGAAGAGAGAGAGAGAGAAGAGAGAGAGAAGAGAGAGAGAGAGAGAGAGAGAGAGGGACACAGACAGAGGAACACAGAGAGAGAGGGACACAGAGAGAGACACAGAGAGAGAGAGAGAGATAGAGACAGAGAGAGAGAGAGAGAGAGAGAGAGAGAGAGAGAGAGAGGTACTCGTCATCTCCTGTAACCATCGGCTGCAAGTCGTTCCAGGCCACGGTCTCCCCGAAGCACCACCCCGCACGTGTACCATCCTTGTGCTGTGTGTCGTTGTGGCCGGAGAGGTAGTTACTCATGTCAACCAGCATCATAGCGCGTTTTTGTTTAGCGATGAACTCTGATTTTAGCTTCCACTGGTTCATCCCTTCAGTGAAGAGGTAGGCATCTTTGTTCTTGCCCGTCCAATGCTTGCGTAACCATTTCACCAACGGCTGGTGGTTGTCGAGGTCTTCATGCAAAGCCCTGCACATGCATGTTCAGTATGCAGATTCGTCTATGTGCAGTATGTGCAATAATAGAGGATGCATGGCCACTTACGAAAAATGGTGGCCAGCCGTCAGGTGTTTATTGCCGCGTAACTCCATCATCTCTACCATCATGGAAAACGGCGGGAGGGCGGTGTCTTTTTTGTTACGGTTATCCAGGTACACTGGATCGGTGTTGTTGTCGTCTCCGCCGCATTTAACGCAGCGAAGCTTCGCCTCCGCATACACCGGCTTCCCTTCGTCCTCGACCAACAGAACCAGGTGGTACTCTTCGCCCTCCACCACGGTACGCGGTTGTGGTTGCGGATTCAGCGGGGAAGGGATGTTCCGGCAGGAGTCCCAGGTCTTCGTGGACACCTGGTCCGCACCTGCGGCACAGCACCATGCAGGACCAGGAAAAATTCCAACAGCAGGAAAAGTTGTTCAGGTCCCGGAAATTTTTTTCGGATCCTGGAATATTTTTTCGGATCCCAACAATTTTTTCCGGGTCCCAGAAATTTTTTCCGGATAATGGAAAACTTGTCTGCATCCGGATATTTTTGCCAGGTTCCGAAAAGCTTTTCCGAGTTCTGAAAAATTCCCAGGATATTTTTCAGGTTCCGAAAAAAATTCCTGAATCTCGAAAATTTTTCCCAGGTATAGCAGAAATATCCCGGGTCCCGGAAATTTTGCTGACTTGAACGCGTAATTTCCGGAATTAAAGGCACAACCGACCGCCAGGCAGGCGCAAAAGTGTACCTTGCGCGGGCTCCGCGGGCTGCGGGGCCTCCAGACGCTGGCGCACATTGCAGTTTGGGCACGCCACTTGCTTCAGTTCCGGATCCAGCATAAAGCCGCAAAGCGGGTTGTCGCACGCTCGGCGGAACTCCATCTGGATTCGGTGCCCTGCCACACGCTCGTAGTAAACACATCTCCTCCAACACCCCCCCCCCCCCTGATTATTGTATCCGACTGTTTGCCCCTCCCTCCCCCTTGCTCCCCCCCCCCTTCTCTCTCTCTCTCTCTCTCTCTCTTTTATCGTCCTCGTCCACATTGCAAGGATGGCCATCCAAGGGGCAGAACTTGACGCCAGGGAACTGCCTGGGCCTGACGCAACGGGGACACGTCCACAGGATCCCTCCCTTGGTGCGGCTTAACTTTGCCTTGGCGCGTAACGCGTTGTGGATGTCCTCCCGTGCCATGGCTTCAGTAATACCTGGTTCACCTGGTTTGGCTGCCTCAGGGGCGGGCAGTCCTACTTGGCTGGCCCGAATACGACCCACGGTCGCCTTTAACTCACTCCTGTACCTGTTAAAAAAGTCAGGCAGGAGCTCCCCGATAGCGTCCAGCGAATGCGTCACGGTGAAAGCTGCACACAACCACTGCACCAAGAACACAACGTCACGCATATATATGCTCTCCGCTTTGCAGCCTGGCACATGCAAGACGTTTTGAGATAGAGGGAGACCAAAGGGGACATCAGGTAGGTTATCCTTGGTGAAGCTCTGCAACCAGGCCAGCAGCGCGGACCGCTGGGCCTCGAACTTCGGCGACTTGAGCTTCTTGGGGGTGGGAACTTTATCCTTGTCGGTTCCAGAAATTGCGGGCAAGACGGTGGTCATCATCATGTTACTAAAGCACCACTTCCAGTCACCAGACTCTGCCGTCTGGTGGGCGCTGCGATAGCCAAATCGCATCCTGCACGCGGTATTCAAGCAGGAAGATGAGCAGAAAGACAAAACTCCCGGGATGTGACAATTTTTTCCTACATACAGCAATTTTAACCAGATCCTGAAAAAGTTTCCCGGAACATGGAAAAGTTCGCCAGCATCCAAAAGAATTTGTCAAATCCCGGAAAAGTTTTGAGCATTATGCCGGGATTTGAAAAAGTTTTTCAAGTCCCGGCAAATCTTCAACAATTTCTCGGGTCTTGGAAAACTTTCCTGGGACCTGACAAACTTGGTCAGGTTCCGGCAAAAGTTTCAAAAACTTGTCGGATCTTGGTTTTTTCACAACTAGGCAAATTGTTCTGCATCTAGGCTTATTTTGTCAGAAACCTGACAAACTTGGTCAGGTTCCGGCAAAAGTTTCAAAACCGTGTCGGATCTTGGTAAGTTTTTTCACAAGTAGGCAAATTGTTCTGCATCTAGGCTTATTTTGTCAGAAATAGGCGTACCACTTGTCTGAATTCGTAAAGCTCAGCCGGCCCTTCTTTACACTCGTTTTGCCTTGCTGTGCCTTGGCGACCCATTTCTGCCACACCTTTGGCTTGCTGGACAGCGTTTCCGAAATGATGGGGATGCACTCGCTCAGCACCTGCTGCCGACGTGCATTCACTCCTTCATCCTCCTCATCAATCTTTTGTTTTTTGCTCTTGCCACCCGCCTGCTTCCTGCCTCTCTTCTTGGACACCTCTTCCCCCTCCTCTTCCTCCTCTTCCTCCTCTTCCTCCTGTTCTCCCTTTTCCTCTCTTCTTCTGGTTCTTCTTCCTCCGACGACTCCAGGCTGGCATCGAATGTTAATACCCCTCGCTTTACATTTTCCGTCCGCTTTGTTTTCCTTTCTTCTCTCCTGGCTGCCTTGGCTGCCACTTTGTCTGCTGCTGCCTTAGCAGCCAGCTCTTTCTTCTTCTTTTCCACTGCTTTCTCTTCTTTCTTCCTCTGCTCCTCATCTTTTTTCTTCTTCTCTTCTGCCTCTTCCTGCTTGCGCTGTTCGTCATCTCGCTTCTGCTTTTCTTCTCGCTCTCGAATTGCGGCACTAGCAGCAGCAATAGCGTTCGCCCTCGCAACTGTGCAGGGAGATTCAGCTGGACAATCACTCTCACCAGTGCAACAACCACATGTCTGACAAATACTAATACGTAAAACAGTAGCAGTAGTAGTAGTAGTAGCAGCAGCAGTGGAAGAGGTAGTAGTAGTAGTAGTAGTAGTAGTAGTAGTAGTAGTATTAGTAGTAGTAGTAGTAGTAGTAGAAGAAGAAGAAGAAGAAGAAGAAGAAGAAGAAGAAGAAGAAGAAGAAGAAGAAGAAGGAGGAGGAGGAGGAGGAGGAGGAGGAGAAGAAGAAGAAAGAGAAGAAGAAGAAGAAGAAGAAGAAGAAGAAGAAGAAGAAGAAGAAGAAGAAGAAGAAGAAGAAGAAGAGAAGAAGCAGAAGCAGAAGCAGAAGCAGAAGAAGAAGAAGAAGAAGAAGAAGAAGAAGAAGAAGAAGAAGAAGAAGAAGAAGCAGTGTCAGGAGCAGCAGCAGCAGTGTCAGGTTCAACGTCTTTCTCTTTCTCTTTCTCTTTCTCTTTCTCTTTTTCTTTCTCTTTCTCTTTCTTTTGCTCTTCCTCTTTCTTCTCTTGCTCTTTCTCTTTCTCTTCCTCTTCCTCGTCCTCTTCCTCTTTCCCTTTCTCTTCCTCTTTCTCCTCGTCATCGTCCTCTTCCTCCACTTCCTCTGGCACCTCCTCCTCTTGCTCGTTTTCTTTCCCTGCCTTGTCTTGCTCGTCTTTTCCCTCTTCATCTTCACTCTCTTCCTCGTCCTTGTCTTCCTCACTTCCCAGCAGGCTACGTTTGGCTCCCTTGCCCTTGGGCCTTGGGCTTGTTAGGCTTGCTACGTGTCAACTGTTGCTTTTCTTTGCCAGCTCTAGCTTGTCGAGTGCGTTTCGCCGGCGAGTCCGAGGCAGTGTCACCTCCTTTCTTTCCACGGCCTTTTGTCGCCTCCTTCTGCAGGCGCGTTCCCCTTGTGTGGTGCTTCTGCTTGGTCATCTTGCTTCCAACGTTCGAATATCGATCCACTCCCTTGGGATGCAACTGTTTGCAAAGACCAAAAACTGCTTTCAAAAATTGCAAAAGGGAAATGGTCCTGCAATTTACCACTTTCGTGACACTTTCACGGTGTGGGCCGGCATGACCATGCAATTACGCAGCAAACAGGCCTTCTGGCGTCGTCCTTGTCCCTGCACGGCTTGTACGCGGTTGGGACTTGTGCAGTCTGAGTATGTGATTGCCAAGCATGTCAACCACGACTTTAGGTTACGAGCGGGTCCCCTGCACATAGGTACTGATAATAAAAATAATAACAATGATAACAATAACAGCAATAACAACAACAAAAATAATAATGACAGTGACAATTAGTATAATAACGATGATAATAATAATGATAATAATAATAATAATAATAATAATAATAATAATAATAATAATAATAATAATAATAATAATAATAATAATAATAATAATAATAATAGTGCTTCTCTGTCAATGGCTGATGCATTTCTGCACATGCGCCTCCATCGTCTCACCCGTGAGGGGAGTACGAAGAATTGACGATAAGCTCTAATGACACCCCCGCAAGGGCAGTTCCAACACTTCCAGACGGGCCGGTATGTTCAATGAAAATACTGGTCCAGAAATAGACCGGTATGTTCAATGAAAATACTGGTGGCACCGACGGGAATCGAACTGGCGACAGGGCCCAGATGGTAGAACTTGACCACTGGGCTATCACGGTGTCAATAATAATAATAATAATAATAATAATAATAATAATAATAATAATAATAATAGTAATAGTAATAGTGCTTCTCTGTCAATGGCTGATGCAAATCTGCACATGCGCCTCCATCGTCTCACCCGTGAGGGGAGTACGAAGAATTGACGATAAGCTCTAATGACACCCCCGCAAGGGCAGTTCCAACACTTCCAGACGGACCGGTATGTTCAATGAAAATACTGGTGGCACCGACGGGAATCGAACTGGCGACAGGGCCCAGATGGTAGAACTTGACCACTGGCTATCACGGTGTCCATAGTAATAGTAATAATAGTAATAATAATAATAATAATAATAATAATAATAATAATAATAATAATAATAATAATAATAATAATAATAATAATAATAATAATAATAATAATAATAATAATAATAATAATAATAATAATAATAATAATAATAATAATAATAATAATAATAATAATAATAATAATAATAATAATAATAATAATAATAGTGCTTCTCTGTCAATGGCTGATGCAAATCTGCACATGCGCCTCCATCGTCTCACCCGTGAGGGGAGTACGAAGAATTGACGATAGGCTCTAATGACACCCCCGCAAGGGCAGTTCCAACACTTCCAGACGGACCGGTATGTTCAATGAAAATACTGGTGGCACCGACGGGAATCGAACTGGCGACAGGGCCCAGATGGTAGAACTTGACCACTGGGCTATCACGGTGTCCATAATAATAATAATAATAATAATAATAATAATAATAATAATAATAATAATAATAATAATAATAATAATAATAATAATAGTAATAATAATAATAATAATAATAATAATAATAATAATAATAATAATAATAATAATAATAATAATAATAATAATAATAATAATAATAATAATAATAATAATAATAATAATGATAATAATAATAATAATAATAATAATAATAATAATAATAATAATAATAATAATAATAGTAATAATATATATATTGATCTGTCATGGCTGAGCCCGAGGGCCATGCGCCTCCATCCCTCGACCCAACACGGGACTGCAGTGAGTATGTTGGGGAAGGAAGAGTGACTCTAACCATCCTGCATAGAAGGCCCCAAAAGGAAGTCCCTACTACTACCCGCACAGTGTCGGATACCTTGCAGGAAATCAACTACAAATGATTGATCTTCCCCGCGTGAGAGCTCCACGAGACTGGGTAGGTCCCGCATGGAGGTACTCACAGGGGTAGCAGACATTTCATGCTGTCTGCCAGCGCATGAGGACGTTTTGTGGTAAGTATCTGGGACGCCTCGAAACCCGTCACCACCTCTAGATCGCGGAATGTAAATACCCCTTTGATCCCACGTGGTGTATGTCTTATAAAAACAACACAACGACATGGCCTCGGAACCAACACAACAACATAGCCTCGGAACCCACATCGACATAGCCTCGGAACCCACACAACAGAGCCTCGGAACCAACACAACAACATAGCCTCGGAACCAACACAACAACATAGCCTCGGAACCAACACAACAACATAGCCTCGGAGCCAACACAACGACATAGCCTCGAAACCAGTGGGAAGAGGCCCAACCACCTCCTCTTCCCGTGGGGTGCCATACTGTGCACCCCTCCATAATAATAATAATAATAATAATAATAATAATAATAATAATAATAATAATAATAATAATAATAATAATAATAATAGACTTATCAGTCAATTGGCCTTTGATCCTGTCGGACATGTGCCTCCATTGGTAGCACGGGACCGTTCGGTGACGCGGCTCCGCTCCAAAGACTCGACTGGCAGTGCAATATGCAAATGAGCGTGCTGTGCATGTGCAAGTGGGTGCAAGGAGTGAGAGGAGTTATCTGCCGAGAAGAAGTCCGCGACGCTGCGCTGACCTCCACCTACAACAGATCTAGCCAGACATTCTACCTGACTAGGCCTTCCCCTCCTTCTACCCACCTCCTGAACGACCGTGAGGTCGATCACCTCCTCCTCCTCCTCCGCCCCCTCTGCCTCCCTGGTCTGCGCCTCCAACTCCTCCCACTCCTTCCAGATGGTGGCAACAAACCTTCCTAACTCCTCCTCCACCTCTTCTGGGACAGGGATAAACAAAACGCCGAGCATCGCCGCCATCTTTTCATCCTCCCCCTTCAGCCATTCCTCTTTGAAGAGCCTCATCTCCTCCTCTGCCTCCCGCAGTTCCCTGTGATAAAGCCCTCCTCGATTCAGCATGAGGGGCTGCCGGGCTTGCGCCTCATCGATAAACTTAAACAGTGCCTCACGAGAGCTCGCAAACGTTGGGCAATGCAGCAGGAAGTGACGTAACGACTCGTTAACCTCAGTGCCACACAAGGCGAAACAGCTTGAGCAGTCCGGCGAGCATGAGCCAAATTTGGATCGGTAGAGGCGAAGGCGATTGTTGCAGCTCAACAATCGCCTTCTGATAAGGTTGTGACTTCCCCCCTCCAGCGCCCGCCAACGTGGGAAAGCAGAGCGGGAAGACATCTGGCTAAGCAGCACCCTAAGCCCATCAGAGGGCTTAGCCTGCCGCTCCCAGCCAGCTACTTCCTGCCGGACAGACCATTGCTTTACCACCTCGTTCCAGTTCGCCAGAGCGGCCCGCCAGTCCTTATCATCTACCGTGCCATCTTCGTTCACGACCCGCTTGAGCGCATCCAAGCCCTCCCGCAGCCTGTGATCTGCTAAGATCAAATTTTCCGTATCTTCCTTCCATTTGCACCGACCCGTGTTGTAAAGCCTGCGTGTTAGCGCTGTGTTGCCCAGTAACTCGATGCGCCCTAGGAACCGAAGCCGGGCCGCCTTGGCAAGGATGCTAAAACTCGGCGTGCGGCCTAAACCCCTGGTGATGCAGCCGCTTGTGCGCGTACCAACACCCAAGATGACCCGCAGGGGCGCTACCAACGCGCCCTCCAGCTTACTCAGCTTGTTGGCGCCCGGCAGATCCCAAAAAGCCGATGCGTAAAGCAACTTTGCGCCAACCATTTGCTGCCAATTCATCAGCCGAAGACGCGCTGGAACTTCATGGGCAATCCAGAGGGGATAGCAGGCAGCCGTTCCCGCTACAGTGATTTCCGCCGCCCGCTTCGCTTGCGGTTTATCGGAGAGGGTGTCCGTGAGCAGAACTCCCAGGTATTTGTAGTGGTCGGTGACGTTGAGAACCTTGCCCCGGAACCTCACGCATGGGGGCGACTTTTTTGACTTGGCGTGCCCGTATATCGGCATGACTTCCGTCTTGCCCGGTTTCAGGTTGATTTCAAGCCGATAGTCCTCCACGAATGTCGCCACGACATTTACAATCTGTTGAAGCTCCGTGACACTATGCGCAATTACCGCAACGTCGTCGGCGTAAAGCAGGGTCCGTATGTCTTCGATGCGGTTGAGGTCCTCGATCTCCAACTCTTTCGCGATTCGGACCGTTAGCTCATCCATGAAGACGTTGAACAGCGACGGTGACAACGGCGACCCTTGCTGAACTCCCATCTCTTCCAGCACTTCACCAGTGAGTTCGCCATCGACTAGCACTCGCGATGACGTTCTTCGGTAAAAACGCCGCAGAATGCGATAGAACTTGCCCTGTACCCCCATCTGGGTTAGCCTCTGAAACAACCCGGCCCGCCAAACCGTAGGGAATGCCTTTCTCAGATCCACGAAGAAAACGAAAGAACGGAGGCCAGCTTGTTGTCTAAGGCGCAGACGCTCCTTAAGGACAAAAATCTGGTCCCCCGTACTACGTTTTGGCCGGAACCCACCCTGCTCTGGGCGAAGCCTGCCCGGCTGATCGATGAAAGCCGTAAGCCTCGCCGCCATAAGGGACAGATACATCTTACCCAGACAGCTCAGAATCGCGATGTCTCTCCAATTTTCCGGATCGGTTGGGTCGCCTCCTTTTGGGATGTTGACGATAATCGCTTTGCCCCAGTCGCTGGGGGTGTATTCGCACGATTTCAACCAGTTGAAGAAGCGCACCAGAAAGCTCACAATCCGCGTGCCTCCGTACTTGAGCATCTCGTTCTTGATCTTATCCGGTGAGCACGCTTTGTGATTCTGGAGATTTTCCTGGCAGAGCTCCACTTCCTTCTCGGTGTAATCATAGTCCAGCGGGCCCGTCTCAGTCCGGATCTCCTCGGCTTGCGCCATGGCCTCGAATTGGTCGCGCAGGTTGTCGTTATACTGGAAGGTTTCGCGGGCCTTCCGCTCGGGCTCAATCCGCGCTGCTTCCTCATCAGAACCGACTTCCTCTACACATGCATCCTCCAAAAACTGGTTTTCTTTGGGGACCACCATACGTCGGCGGTATTCTTCCCATTCTTGTAGTTTTTCCCGGAGTGTGCATGCCAGAGTGCCATCGGGCTTCCGAACAGGAGCAGAAGCGTTCGACCGCCGAACCCCGCCCAAACGTTTTGACAGCTTCCAGTACGTGGCCATGGTAGCGCTCCTGAAGTTGGCAGCGGTGTCATTCTGGACCCGCTTCCACGCTTGCTCCTTCTTCTCCTTGCATAACCTTCTGACCGCCTTCCTCGCTTCTTTATATCTTTGCCAGGCCTCTCGGTTGGCCTCATTCCTTCGCCAGAGGCCGTATGCCTCTCTCCGTCGCGCAATCGCTTCCCTAAGACTCTCATCAAACCATGCATTAGTAAACCCTGGCCTAATCACCCGAACTCCCAAGACCTTCACGGCTGCGCCCGTGAAAGCTCGGACCACTAAGCTAGCGACCCTATCTACCTCCTGCTGAAGCTCATCCGGGTCCTCCACTGCTGATAGATCTGGGAGGCCATCTGGTAACAGCCCCGATATACCAGCTGCAAAGGTCTCGTCGTACTTCAACCTAAGCTTAGACAGCTCACTCTCCTTACCCTCAATTACCCTGCCTATCAAGCGCTCTGCCTTGAATGCTTTGTACCTCTTTACCTGCTTTTTGGGGGGTGGCTGTCCCCCCCAGACCAGTTCCGCCCACACAGCTTTGTGGTCGGTATCAAGGTCTACCTCGTCGACGCCGAAGCTTGCCTCCTCCGCCGGCTCGGAAGAGACGCAGATGTAATCCAGTAGATGCCTTCGTCCACCTACATTTTCCTGCCTAGACCACCAATATTTGTCCCCCCGTGGTTGCGAAAACCCACTGAGATTGCGCAACCCCGTGGCAACAAGCATCGCAGCCAGCAACTCACCATTCTCACTCCTAACCCCTCTACCCCTCCCATCTATCTCGCCAAAGAGGCCCACCACTCCCTCCTCCCGCGCTATTCTGGCGGGCCCCAGCTTAGCATTAGCATCACCAACCGTAACCACATGACCTTTGGTGGCGAAGTAGGAGACGGCCGCCTGCCACGCCTCATAGGCTGCAATAGATTCCTCTCGTTGATTTTCTTGGGGGAAGTAGCCGTTGCCGACGAACACATCCGACGCCGTCGCGCTCCCAGACGACAGCCTCAGCCACAATTGCTGTGGGTGTGGAACAGGCGCCTGTACAATGGTAGCGCACGGTGCCAGATAGTTGGCCACCAACGTCAAGACTCCCCCCAAGAGACGCGAGCCCGCACCAGTTGCAGCCGCTTTGCCGAGGACTGCGAAGCCGTCGACTTGGAGCTTCTCCACCTTCTGCGACGATAGGTTGTGCTCCTGGACTCCGACGATCACCCAGCCTCGCTCCTTGTAGTGCTCCGGCCATTCCCCAAAGCCTGGGCTATCCGCACCCACTTTGCCTTGCCAATTATGTGAGGCCACCCTCAGTGGGAAGCCTTTCACAAATTGGGAAGAACGAAGCTGATGCCGATGCCTGCGCTTCGGTTGAGCCCGCCTGGAGCCCTCCGCCACCCTCCACGGCCCATCCTGCACCCTCCGCCCCAGCTCCTCCAGCTCCCGCATCCCGCCCCACTCCGCCAAGGGAGATTCACCGCTTGAGGCTTCGCCCTGGGGCTCGTCGACTTCCACGTCGAGCACCCAGTAGCCAAATCCCTGCTTGCGAAGCTCCCTCTGCATCTCTACATACTGGGCACCCCCCCGTGCAGCCCGCTGCTTCTCTCTTTCCCGGAAAGTCCTACCCGTCGCAACGTGAACCTTTCCCGTGAAGAACTTACGCTCCCGCAGCAGCCGCACCATCTTCTCCGCCTCCTCACAAGACGCACATTTAATCCGCAAATGTCGCCCACTACCTCTGCCCGCGAATTCCACCTCGACTTCCCCGAGACCGAGAATTCGGAGCTCTCGCGCCATGACCACTGTCTGAGAGACATGCGATAGCCCCCATACTATGCAACATCTCTTATCCAGCTCATTTCGTACCTTCCTCCGCCACCTCCTCGGTGGCGGTACCGCTTGCCACACGCCGTGACCAGACCTTTCCGGACGTGACTTCGCTTCCGAGGTTGGGGAGGGTGATCGAGATGCAGCAGGATTGCTGGCTCTACGTGATTCAGGTTGCCCGTCAGGTACGCGAGCACTCGACCACCCCACCCCGGCCGAGTAGCCATCGCCACCCGCAGGCGCACTCCCACGGGGAACGTCTAAACCTGAAGGATTACCGCCTTGACCCATAGGGCCAGCACTAGCGGCCGCGCTCTTTGCATAAGAACTTGACATAAGTGGTATGGGACCCCGGTGCCGCATTGATCGAGTTGTAAACTCGATAAATGAGGACCCAGGTGGGGTTATTTAAAGCTCAACCCTTAAAAAGCATACGTGTACGTATGTATAGGAATACACACAAACACTCACCTGCATCCGTAACCAGGCACGAGGCAGACCCACTGTACATCATCGAGGTAGGTGTCGTGGCAAACCACCCTGCGTCCGATAAACGCTGCAAGTGAGTCATCTACCGAGAGCACAGAGTGACAGGCCCGTGCACGTGTACCCACCACCCCATAACCCTCCGCCAGAGCAACCCCATGGCATCCGCAGGATGAGCACGAAGAGTGCTGAGAGAGAGGGTGAGCCAGGAGCCCCGCTCCGGTCCGTCGTTACTTTGGTCATTTAGTCGTTTCAAGGCTTGTGGTAAGGTGTAGGGCCTCTCGCCTTCGTACAAACTCCGACCGACAGTAGTTTGGTTGACCATCCTTCGCGGTGACCCTCTGAACACAACCCCCTCCCCCAGTGCCCACCCCTTGTGATTCCAGAGGCCACCCCGAGCCAAGAGCCATGAGTATGATGAGCAACTCACATGAGTTACTCTCAGTAATTGGGACCCGTCTCATAAATCAATGGAACGCTTATCGTGCGCCCCTCATAGGCTCAGCCCGCCCATGTGAAAGCTAGGCCTCGCCCAAAGCAAAGCAAAGCAAAGCAACAACAAAAAAAAAAAAAAAAAAAAAAAAAAAGAAAAAAAAAAAAAAAAAAAAAAAAGAGAGAGAGAGAGAGAGAGAGAGAGAGAGAGAGAGAGCGAGCGAGAGCGAGGCCGCCGTGGCTCGCCCGCAATCCAGCTGGGTGCACCTCGTCACAACCACTCATCGGCGTGAGCTCATAGCTGTGTGCGACATAGGTACAAGAGCAAGAGGAGAAACAGTGTGCCAGCGTGGATGTGTGGGTGAGGCAGTGCGATGAGGCAAAGCAGCGATGCCAGTCGAATCCCTGGAGACGGAACCTAGCATCAAAAACATCGTATAAGTCTACCCCAGGCCTCCATCCACCGAGTGGTGAGCTCGATAAAAGAAGACCCGAGTGGGGTTATTTAAAGCTCAACCCTTAAAAAAGCATAAACATGTACGCCGCCAGGAACCCAACAACAATAACATAGCAGCCAGGAACCCAACAACAATAACATAGCAGCCAGGAACCCAACAACAATAACATAGCAGCCAGGAACCCAACAACAATAACATAGCAGCCAGGAACCCAACAACAATAACATAGCAGCCAGGAACCCAACAACAATAACATAGCTTCCGTAACCAGCCTTCAGGAACCCGCCTCAGTTACCCGCCCCTGTAACCAGGTCAGAGACGTGACGTACTATGCATCATTGAGGTGTCGTGGCAAGCCACCTTGCGTCCGATAGAAGCTACAAAAGAGTCATCTACCGAGAACACTAAGTGGCAGGCCCGGTCACATGCACCCAACACGTCCCGACCCTCCGCCAGAGCATCCCCATGGCATCCGCAAAGTGAGCACGAGGGGTTCTGGGAGAGAGGGTGCGTCAGGAGCCCCGCGTCCAGGCAGTCGCTACTGTGGCAGTTGAGTGATTTCAAGGCTTGTGGAAATGTGTGGAGCCTGTCGCCTTCATTCCCACTCATACCGACAGTAGTTTAGTTAACCAACCTGTCCAGTGACCCACTGAGCCCAACCCCCTCCCTCAGATAACCCCCACCCCCCGCACCCCGAGTGATACCAGAGGCCACCCCGAGCCAAGAGCCGTGAGCGTGGTGAGAGAGCTTCTCTCAGTAAAAGTTTCCGTCTCATGAATCAGTGGAGCACTGATTATGTACCCCTCATAACAAGCTGCCAACGGCCCCAACCCCGCCGTGTGGCGGTGACACCCAACCATGTATTGGTGCCCCCCATAATAATAATAATAATAATAATAATAATAATAATAATAATAATAATAATAGTGTATCGTGTATCTCCTGCCAATTGCTGAGCCAAAAGGCCATGTGCATCCAGTCCTCCATTCCATAAGGAAAGTCTCCACACCAATCGGTGGAATAAAGGAAGTGACGGCATAGAACATTACTCTAGGAGCTTTATACCAATCAGCCAGCCCATGGAAAGGACCGATGGCCTATGTACTCCCTAATAATAATAATAATAATAATAATAATAATAATAATAATAATAATAATAATAATAATAATAATAATAATAATAATAATAATAATAATAATTTACTATATCTGAGGCGTACTGATGCAGCTAATTGCATATCTTCAACGGACATAAGCCTCCAATACCCTTGTTCGAGGTCCTCCACCCCCCCGTGTCAGTCTCTCGCCTGATGATCGGGGCCACCGATGGAGCTCCTGAGGGCAAGACTGCACTAAGCAGAGGTTATTCCGCAGTCCCAGCAACCTCTTGCAAGACGTCATGCGGGGTGACCCCGCACCCAGGAAAACGCACGAAAACGTCCTTCGGTACGGCCGCAACGCACTGCTAAGCAGTGGTGGACAGTACAAGGGGTTTCAAGATGAGCCACTGTTGGCGCACGTGCAGACTGACTGCATAAAACAGTCAGTGGAGGACGCATTGCACCTCGTGGAAGGGTGCATCAAAAGGCATTTGTTCAAGCTGCTACTAGGCAAAAAGGTCGTGGAGAGACCCGGCACGGGGAAGGATTGGGAAAAGTGGCTTGCGGCGGTCGCGAAGTGGAACAAGTTATTTGACAAGGCAAAACAACGCACCCTGGACGAGCGCTGGCCAGCGTTTTGCGCTGCGACAGGGCGAGGAAGACACGCTGCTGCTTGCAAAAACCCCAACGACATGACTGGTGAGCAATGGTAATGTTCAATGTCAAGATGTAGCATTGCGCGCTGTGAAATATAATCTATAGCCTCGAGCTCACAACCAGTGGGAAAATTCCCGGGTCCTGGCACGATTTTCCTAAATCCGACAATTTTCGGCGAGTCCTCAAAAGTTTTCCTATTCCCGGAATACATTTCTGGTACCTGAAAAATTTTTCAGGATTCCGACAATTTGTGCCGGTTCCTCAAAAATTGTCCTATACCAGGAATAAATTCTTGGTACCTGGAAAAATTTCTGGAATTTGACAGTCTTTGCCGGGTCCTCAAAAGTTTTCCTACACCCGGAATAAATTGCTGGTACCTGGAAAAATGTTCCGGAATCAGGAAGAATATTCCAGGACCTGGAGGTATTCTCCATGTTTAAACTAGGCGCCACTACGTGTGTTTAGGTACATTCTTGCTTCGCAATGCGGTGAGTGGATATTCAACGGGTTGCTCACAGGCGCGCACAAATAGTATGTCGTAACCTTGTGTACGATCTTCAGACTGCTAGCCTCCCCCGTCATCACTCCTGCCGTCCTCAAGGCCCTCTTTGATCTGGAAAGACACTTCCAAGTGCTGCATCGCAAGCTCCTACCTCCAGTTGCTGCCCCTTTGCAGTTTCATCGAATCGGGCACATCATCGAGACTTGCCAGATGTTTGGACCTGTTTTCATCTACTGGACCTTCCGTTCGGAACGGGTGATGGGACAAACCGTCCGCAAGCTGCCCAGAAGGAGTGATGTAGAGGCCTGTCTGGAAGCAGTGATTGTGAAGGGCCTGCTGGCGCGACATAAGCTAGGCACAGTTACGATGGCGGAAGAAGTTTTGCTTGCATGCCAAGCTATTCCGTTTGTTGTGCAAAAGGATATCGATGTTCCACTTGCAATTGAGGATGCTGAGGGTGAGTTGCCCCAGTTGCAGCCCCAAAAGCGACGCCGAGGCCGGCCGCAGCGGAAGCTTTCCAGGGAGGAGCATCTGGCCGTGTTGGCGCAGAACATGATTCAACGCAGGGAGAGATTGGGGTACCGACTGAACCTAGCTAAATACCCCAACGGGACTCCACTGGTGAAGCAAGCACCGAGGCATCTAACTCGGCAGGAAAGAGACGCAGTGAGGTATGTACAGAATTGCTGAAAACATACTTTGCAAAGTACACGATAAACATTCTTTATCATACTAATACTAGAAATAGTAGTACTTTTATGTTTTGCCAAAGAAGTATATACTTGTGTATTTATTCAGACCGTTGCTGCGGGATTACGAGACGGTTTGGATGGAAGAAAACGAGCTGGAGCGCAAAGGAGAAGTATTTTCACAGTTTGTGTGTGACGGAAAGCGGTTTTTTGTGGAGATAGCATCTCTAACAATCGTAAACGTGATTGTTCAGCTAGCTTTGTCAAGTTGCAAGATGAAACTTACTGCTTGCTGCACGCTGGCTTGCAGTTGCTTGTTTCTGAGGGTTTCGTGCCCAGATTTCTAAGGGTAACTTTTTTTGTAGTGGAAAAGAAAGGCGTACTAGGAGAATCTCCAACTATCATACGCCCATCCGAAGACGAAATAGAAGTGGATCCGCATGGATGATATTTTGTGCACAGTGATTGCATTGAGGCAACCATTGCGAGACACAGCCACACTCCATGAAAGTGAACGTATTGCCATTCCAACTTTAAATTTTGCATAATAAAAGTAAAATTATTTTGTACGTAATAATTTTAGTAAAACTAATATTATTTTCTAAACATATACTGATATTTTAATATTTAACATCGAGAATGTACGACTGTAATATTTTTGACGTTAATATACACTAGTAAGTTGTTTGCCAATTACTGACATATTTTCCCGTTATTCGGAGCGTTTTCCCACATCCTGAAAAAGTTTCTCGGGATTTGGCAAGTTTGTGCAGATCCTGAAACACTGTACTGTCCCCAATTCGCCAGGTGTCCCGTATTCGCCAGGGGAAAACTTTCCCGAATTCGCAAAAATTCATTTTTTTCTTTTTTTTGAAATTAATACTCGCGTTTTGAAAAAATCCTTTGGGGGGCAGTTACACCTCACAGTCCTCCATGGAGAAATGCAAAAAAAAAAAACAAAAAAAAAAAAAAAAATCAAAAATTTCACCTGGGACACATTCCGCATGTGGACTTCAACATTTCCACACACGATCCCAGTACTACTGCACTCCCTCACTTACCGCATCCGTCTGCGGCCCCCAGAATAAGCTACAATGTCATCTTTGTTACAACTAAACCTCCTATTTCCACACAGTTGCCTGAAACAGAAACTATGCCAAATTTCGGCATTTCCTCCTTCAGGACAAAACCCTAACGCAATTACTGACCATTTATCACTTGGGCCCAATACTTGCACTGCAACGGTGCCCTTGGAGGAGTAGAGCCTCTTCCCTGTCAAAACATTACAAACACCAACTTTACACACTTTCTGGCATTTCTTTGTTCAGGTCGAGGTCGGATTCCCAGGTCAGATTCACCTTAGGTCGAGGTGTGCCCTTTGGTCGAGGTCGGCTGCACCCTGTTTCCAGGGCAGTTCGCCCAGACTTACTCCCTCCCGCTTCAAACTTTCACCAAGACTTCTCCCCCACACTTCCCAACACACGTATCACCCACCAAGAAATTTCCTGACTTAGGTCGAGGTCGGCGCTTAGGTCGAGGTCGCCTGCACCCTGTTTACAGTACAGCTCGCCCAGACTTGCTCCTTCCCGCCCCAAACTTTCAACACGACTTCTTCCCCACACTTCCCACCAGACGTAACACCCACCACGACACTTCCTGACTTAGGTCGAGGTCTGCGCTTAGGTCGAGGTCGCCTGCGCCTTGTTTACAGTACAGCTCGCAGTTCGCCCAGACTTTTAGTTCCCGTGTGCCACCTCCACAACAAGTTACAACGTCATGCTTGTTACGCCCAAACACCAACTTCCATAAACTACACTACAACAGAAACCATGAAAAATTTCTGCATTTCCTCATTCAGGACAAAAGCCTAACGCAATTACTTACCATTTCTCCCTTGCGGCCAATATTTGCACTGCCAATGTGACCTTGGAGGAGTAGAACCTGTTCCATGTAAAAAAATTACCAACACCAACTTCACCCACTTTTTGGCATTTCCTCATTCAGGACAAAAGCCTAACTCAATTACTGCGCATTTCTCCCTTGCGGCTAATATTTGCACTGTCACTGTGACCTTGGAGGAGCAGAACCTGTTCCATGTCCAAAAATTACCAACACCAACTTTACCCACTTTTTGGCATTTCCTCATTAAGGACAAAAGCCTAACGCAATTACTGCGTATTTCTCTCTTGCGGCTAATATTTGCACTGTCACTGTGACCTTGGAGGAGTAGAACCTGTTCCATGTAAAAAAATTACCAACACCAACTTTACCCACTTTTTGGCATTTCCTCGTTCAGGACAAAAGCCTAACTCAATTACTGCGCATTTCTCCCTTGCGGCTAATATTTGCACTGTCACTGTGACCTTGGAGGAGTAGAACCTGTTCCATGTCCAAAAATTACCAACACCAACTTTACCCACTTTTTGGCATTTCCTCATTAAGGACAAAAGCCTAACGCAATTACTTACCATTTCTCCCTTGCGGCTAATATTTGCACTGCCACTGTGACCTTGGAGGAGTAGAACCTGTTCTATGTCAAAAATTTACCAACACCAACTTCACCCACTTTTTGGCATTTCCTCGTTCAGGACAAAAGCCTAACTCAATTACTGCGTATTTCTCCCTTGCGGCCAATATTTGCACTGCCACTGTGACCTTGGAGGAGTAGAACCTGTTCCGTGTCAAAAATTACCAACACCAACTTTACCTACTTTTTGGCATTTCTTCATTCAGGACAAAACCTAACGCAATTACTGCGCATTTCTTCCTTGCGTCCAATATTTGCACTGCCACTGTGACCTTGGAGGAGTAGAAACTGTTCCATGTAAAAAATTTACCAACACCACGTACAACATAACACGTACCTCCTGCCCTGCCTTTTAGCTCCCCTGTGCAACTTCCAAAACCAATTACTTACCATTTATCCCTTGCGGCCAACACTTGCACTGTCACGGTAACCTGGGTGGAGTAGGGCCTGTTCGCAGTCGAAAAATTACCAACACCAACTTTTCGTACTTTTTGGCATTTCCCTGTTCCAAAACGAGCCTAACGAAATTACTGCACATTTATCCAGCCTTATGTCGAGGTGGCCTCTCAGGTACAGGTAGAAAAACACTGTTGTTCAACATATCGCAGCCCAACCTCCACCTTCCAGCCTACAACCTTCACTGCCCGCTTCACTAACACACTCTCCTCGCCAACCCTGCCTCTCCCTCGCGCCGCCCCGCCTTAGGTCGAGGTAGCCTCTCAGATACAGGTAGAAAAACACTGGTTTCCAACGTACTCCAGCCCCCTCCACCTTCCAGCCTCCAACCTACACTGCCCACTTCACTAACACACTCTCCTCACCAACACTGCCTCTCCCTCACACTGCCCCGCCTTAGATCGAGGTAGCCTCTCAGATACAGGTAGAAAAACACCGGTTTTCAACGTACCCCAGCCCAACCTCCACCTTCCAGCCTCCAACCTACATGCCCACTTCACT
>WBZZ01003261.1:80000-90273 GCA_019918135.1 Paulinella micropora
TAGTATGCGCTATGGAGTCATGCCACACAGCGCATCGACCCACGGATAGACGCTAAAAGACGATAAATATATCCTCATACGGCACGTCAAAGCGGATTCTCTAGCCTTTCTTGTAAATTTTGAACTCCTTCCCCTCAATTTCTTTTTTTTTTCTTTTTTTTTTTTCGGCAGTATGTCAAGAACAAACGTACAATTAATAAAAAAATACAAGCAACGTGGTGCTGTAGTACGATTCCCCCTTTGATCTCCTTCTTCTTCTTATCATTATCATTATTATTATTATTATTCACAGGGAGATCGTAAGTACATTGTCTTTTTTAATGACATACCCTTGTATAAGGCGGATATCCTATGATATAGTATTAGGGGGCCAGTCCTAATAGCTATATCCGAAGTCGAGGTGTATGTACCCGACCCTGCGATATACCGACACAAGTAGAGATTGACCGTGCTCAGGTACGACAGTATATAATCTATCGTAAAAAATAATTTAATGAAAGTTTCAGAGAACATTTCATTTTCGAGAACATCATCCCAGGACTTGGAAAGGGTCATACCCGGGAACACCATCGCTCAATACACTAGCGATCCCCGTATACGGTGTAGTATCATCGTCTATCGACCTTTCGCACTCGTATGTTGCGATCGAATGCCAAGTTATATCACTGAGTCTTTTTAATATTCATATTGATAACTGATGATGCATGATCAAATCATGATACGCCGTGGGCAATCAATCAGTTTATTTGAGACGCATAAAGAAAAATAGTTTCTTTGTCACTGCCTTCGTCGTCTGGCGCGGATTTCTTTGCCTGGTGGAGGACCACCAACAAAAGTCAGATCGAACTTTGACTGTTCGAGAATGTCCCAGATCTTATTATGGATTCCGCCCAACGATAATTCAAAAGGGACATCAAGCACTCCTCTTGGCAGTGTCTGAATGGTCCACGCAGTGTAATCCTTGTCTCTGGGAGTAATTGTATCATCCCATGTCTCGAGACTTTTTGCGTCTTTATATACTGGCAGATAATGTCTTGCCTTTGGAACCTCAACCGGGTCCATACTTCTCCAGAACTGGAGTATCGGTTGTACTATCTTTGCGGCTGATGATATTTTGAGTGTCCGTGTGACACGCATCTGTCGTGGGACCGCCACGACCCACATCAAGTATAAGTCTGAGAGAGTGTCATCAGCGACATGTTGTTCCGCTGGTCTCATCAGATAGAAAACATTTTTCACCCATGCGATGGTTGCTATCGCATCGCCTTCCTTCCATCGCTCATGGACAATCTCAACGTTGCCCGCGTTTGGGTCAGTGTCCGTCCCCTCCTCCTCCTGGTGGACGTCCTTTGATCTCATCGACCTCATCGCCTTCCTCGGTTGGTCGTTGATAAGATCATTCCGCGCTCTCCTTAGCTGCGCCTCTGTGATCTTCTCCTTCTTTCCGCTATGCTCTCGCGGAGACTTGGACTGAGTCCCCACCGCGCTTATGCGGTCAGTCTTCTCCTTGCTGCCCACCTCACTCTCCTCCTTCTCAGCTATCGGTGCCCGATAAGCATCGTCTTGGTCTATGCCAGCCTCCTTGTGGATGGGCGGCACCTCTTTGAAATCATCCTTCATCCGTTTTAACGCCTCCTCAACGGATTCATCTTCCAGTAAGAAGGGATCATACTTAATCAGCCTTCTTACATTCACAATTTGCACCTTCCCTCTACCCCTGATCTTGTAATTCAGAGGTCCCGTCTGTTCCATAATCTGATAAGGTCCTTTCCAGTGAGTGAACAGCTTAGAGCTGACTCCCTTCGGGACTTGAGGATGGTACAATAGTACAATATCCCCGACCTGGAACTTGATCTGATCCAAGTGCACTTGTCGCACCCCTTCAGCATCAGTCTTTCGGCGCTCCGCCTCTCTATGCGCCCTGACTATTTGTTCCGCCTCCATCTTCACTCTAAGTCTCATCCCAAACAACTCATCCGCATCCGCCCAAGTGTCTTTTGGGTGAAGGAGCGAAGTCGGGATATCAGGCTCACGCCCATATACTAACTGATATGGCGAGATTGAGCTCTTCGAGCCTCCTAACGCCGTAGAGGGTAGACAGTTCATTGCAAACGCAAATGATGGTGCTGCCTCGACCCATGCTCTTTGATTCTCCTTCTTCGTGCAATACATCTTTAGCGAGGCTTTGAGGGATCTGTGTACCCGCTCGATTTTCCCATTTGCTCGCGGGTTATAGGCAGTAACATATTGCCATTTCATCCCGTAATACTTAGATAGTTTGTCGATGACCTCGTTATTAAAGTCCGAGCCTCGATCAGAACATATCTTTCTTGGTACTCCGATCTGTGAGATGATCCTATCGATCAGCGCCTCGGCCGTCGTCTTGCCGGTAACGTCTTTGACAGGGATGATCCACACATAGTTGGTGGCTCTGTCAATAGCTGTAAGGAGGTATTTGTAACCATCCTTCGATTCTGGGAAAGGTCCCACATGATCAATGTGTATAAACTCAAACATCCCCGCATGAAGAGGAAATTCGCCAATCAGGCCGAAATTTGCCTTCAGTGGTGTTTTGTTTATCTTGCACGGGATGCATGCATCCACCGCCTGATCTATCTCCTCCTTCATCTTCTTCCACCAGAATCGCCTCGCTACGAACATATGAGTTCGTTGTCGACCCGGATGCGCCAAAAGTGGGCAATTGTGGGCTGCGACAAATATAAATCGTCTCAGACTCTCCGGTACCCAAAGGGTCCATTTGTCCGGCTGTGACGCATAGCGACCGTGAAGGCCCTTGTACCACAGTAGACCATCTCTCCATCCCATCTCCTTCATCTGATCTTTGATCGCTTTCGTCATCCGTAGCTCATCCGGGTTCTGATATAACTGTATCAGTTCTTTAAACTCCGGATCTTGAGCCTGTTGTTGCTTCCATGCGGTAGGCGAGGCTATATGGATAGTACCATCTTCTAGCCGTACCCCGATTCTTTCCGGGTCATCGTCTAGGTCACTTCTCCGCTCTTGAGGAGGCTCCGCATAAACTTCCTGCGTCTCCTCTTCCTCTCTTATGTTCGCCTTCGCATTCTCATATACCTCATAGGACCACTCAGCGTCCTCCTGGGTATGTAGCTCACAACATATCCCGTGATCCGGGCCTTGTGGACTGTACCGTAGACCTGTGCGGTCATATCGGACTCCACTCGCCATCTCCATCGCCTCAATGTGGCTGACCTCATACACCTTGTCAGTGGACAAGTCTTCCATCTCCACCGTGGACACCAACGCCGATACTTCTGAGTTAAACTCTAGCCTAGAGAGGCTATCAGCGACCACATTTCGCTTTCCCGGTAGATGGACCATTGTAAAATCGAAACAAGACCAGAACGCTTGCCACCGCGCCAGCCGTCCCGTCTGTTCATGATTCATCAACCATAACAGGTTATGATGATCAGTTCTGACAGTAAATTGAGGTCCTCCCCAAACAAATACTCTCTGAGCCTCTTGAGGGCCCATACTACCGCCAACGCCTCTCTTTGCCTTGTGCAATAGTTTCTCTCCGCCGCACACAACTTCCTACTAATAAACATGATTGGGCGTAATTTCTTCTCCTCATCCTCTTGTTGTAATACAGCCCCAATCGCAAACTTAGATGCGTCTGTATCGACTACGAATTGTTTCGTAAAGTCGGGCATCGTTAACACCAGTCCTCCGTCTTTCGGGTCTTTGTAAATGAGATCTTTGAGCGCATGAAACGCTTGCAAAGCCTCTTCGTCCCACTTCTCAAAGTCTCCAAAATCTATCATTTTCTCCACTTTAGCCCGTGTTGCACCCCAATCGGGTATAAACTGGCTATAGTATTGCGCCATCGCAAGGAATGAGTGCAATTCAGTGCGGTTCTTCGGTATCGGTCGATTCATAATCTCCTCCCTCTTCTCTTTGGATATCGAGACTCGATTATGGGAGATCTCGTACCCTAAGTATGTCACACTCGTCTTGGCAAGTTGACACTTCTTTAGATTGCACTTCAGGCCAAAAGCTCCGATGCGCCTGAATATATCGGACAAATGATCGATATGCTCCTCCATTGTGTTAGAGTATACGAAAATGTCATCGATATAGCAAAATGCATATTCTCCCGCCTTCTGTCCCCGCCTTCTCATAAAGCCACCGTCAGACAAATCATCGTACTGACTGCTCAACATCTTCTGCATCGCCTTCTGGAAAAGTCCTGGGGCTTGCTTGAGGCCCATCGGAAGCACTTTCCATTGGTATATTTCCATACCCACCACAAACGCCGTCAGCCATCTGGACTTTTCCTCCAGTGGTATCTGCCAGAAGCCATTCTTAAGGTCAATGACCGAATAGAATTTTGCATTCCGCAGTACTCTCCTTCCTTCTTCTAATGTCGGGAGAGGATTTCTCTCTTCCTCCAGCACCTTGTTAACACGAGCATAGAAAACTGTCAGGCGCCATTCTCCTCCTGGCTTCGGCACTATTCTCGGTTGTGAGACTATTGAGGATGTTGATCTCTCAATAAAGTCCTCATTGAGCAGCTGTCTTGCTAGCTCCTCCGCTATCTTCGCCTCATGTATACTCAAATTCGCCCTTCGTGGTGCCGGTGACGGCTCCGCACCCGGTATTTTGTAAATAACCGCAGTGAAATCTTCAGGCTTGACACCACCTGCATGTGGAGGGTCAGAAATTTCCTTGTTCGCCTCTAATTTGGCTTTTAAAAGCTCCTTCTCCTTCTCCGTGCCTACTCCTTCTTCCAATATTTTCCGCGCCGCCTCTTGAAAATCTTCATCAGACATCTGCTTATGCTGCTTGAGGGGTTCTCTGTCCTCCTCCAAGCCTAAGTCCTCTTCCGAGACATCATCTAGGCCCGTCTTTTCATACGTGACCGTGTCCGGCTCATCATCTTTACCGAGCTCCACCAGCATGTCAATGAGTCTCGCGTATTGCAAAGGAGCTTTACGGGTGTAAAAACCATCAAAGCATGTGAATGCTTGCGGTATCAATTTCAACTTGTCGAGGTCTCTGAGCTTCCGCTCCCATACGACAAGCCACCACTAGCTGTTGCTTGCGAGAGGGTACCGGTATAGGATGATCAATAAGCCGGTCCCTTATTTCCTGCGCCCATATCGCCTTCTCATTATATGGCAGGATAATAGTATACGGCTTATTATTTTCGAATAAAGTCCGTAAGCATTTCTTCACTTCAGACAGTGAACGCGGCCACGTGGGCTCGTCACCCCAGAAATCAGTAATAAAACTTTTAATAGTTTCTGGTGGAGTATCCGGGATTCGCCCCGTTCTCCTTGGTACAAACTCCTCCCTTTTTTCTTCTCCTACTTTCGCATGGAAACAGTATCCGTTAGTAATATGGACATCTGTTCCTACTCCTTCCGCGAATCTCGCCAACGACGGGCTTCTTTGTGCGACACATATAATCTCCTCCTTTCGCTTCTCGATTAAGTCATCAATAGACTTTTTGTCCCAATGGCATGTCGGAACTGTGACAGTGCACACTTGGGATTCCCAATTGTCGGTCCAGGACAGTTCATCCGGTCTTACGACATGGGGGTGAACGTACACCTCAAGTGCCTCATGTGCGATGGCCATCTTTTTGTGATCCGTCGCTAGACTCAGCTCATAAGCCTCATAAGAGTCAGTAGCGTTGAAGGGATCAATATCGTTCTCTTCTCCTCTTTTTACTCCATATATCACTCGCCGTGCGGCGCAATCAATCACAGCCCCCATCGTAGCCAATTGGTCATACGATAGTAATATTGACCCGTGGTAACCGGGGACGACATAGAGGTCCATACGGTATACTCGTGCGGATTTCAATTTAAAGGTCAGTGTGATGATTCCCGTGATATCCGTCCGGCTGCTCACTCCTTTGAGAGTGCCCGTTGACTTTTTTATATTTCCGTCCACCCAGTCCCGGTATCGATTAAAAAACTTCCTGCCGACAATATTAATATTCGCCATCGTATCATTACCAACTTTTAATATTGTCTTCAATGTTTCACAATAAAGTTCCGGATAACACAGAGCATCGGGCCTGTGTATATTGGCTGCGAGAACAAGAACTTTACGTTCCAAATTTTGGAGTCTTGTCTCTAAGTTTTTCAACTCCTCCTTCTTCTCCTCCTGCTTCACCTCATTAACATTCTTATTATTCTGCGGTACTGGTGCGTTTACTATTTGAGCGACATTGTCTTGTGGTACTTGAGTACACACATTGTCTTTTTGCTCGCCACCCGCCGCGACCGTGGACATTGAGTCTGTTCGTGGTTGTTTGCTTGGCCGAGGCGATACGTCTGCCATTGGCCTCCTCGCCTCCATCGCAAGTCTCGCCTTCCTATTTGCATCAGTTATCATTGGTAACCGTGCTGTATGAACGGGTATGAGACTACCTTGGGGCTGCAGTCTCTGTGTACCCACATCTTTGTATTCAGATTGAGGAAGCGTTGGCCCAGTCTGCACAACAGCATTAGAAAGCACTGTGACTTTAGGGTTAAACTTCACAGTCTTCTCCTTCCTCTCTTCTTCCCCCTCCAGTCATTCCACCACCTCGAAACGATTACCTTGAGTAGTGTCCGGGTAGGATGACGTATCGGTCTCCGAGGCAGTGTTGCAGGCCTGAGCTCGACCGAAATTTGGGTTGGAGCTTGCCCACGAGCCTCCTCCTCCTCTGGGTGGGGGGCTGGAGCTCGAACAGCTCTCCCTCCATAAGGGGTATATCCCCGACCTCCTCCTCTTCCTCTCTGAGGGGTTCCCTGCCACCTCGAGGCTCCTCTCCATGTTCCTCGTCCTCGTCCTCCTCCTCCTCCTCCTCGTCCTCCTGCTCCTGCTCCTCCTTCTCGTCCTCTTTGAGAGGCCTTTAAGTTCTTTTGTCTCTCCCTTTCCTCCTTCTTCTCCTTCATCCTCTTCATGTAGGTAATGATTGCCTCTCGTAACTCCTCATCATCACACATATTGGCATACCAACCTTCGTTCACAGCGGCAATCTGAAGCATATTGAAAAGGCCCGGTTCCTTGCCTTCCGTCCTGCTCAGAAAATTTGCCCTTGCTGTTGGGTTCTGCCTATCATGATTGAAAGAGCAGTCTCTGTTCTCCATCTGTGCCTTACACTGCAAGCCCGCGAACCACCTCCAACATGCGGTCTTCAGGTCTGGCTCTCTCTGTCTCTTCCAACCGGCAACTCTGTTTGTGTACGTGGCTTGTGCGCCAACAGGTACACCGCCTGCCTGTGCCGTATGTGCCTCCGTGAGCGAGTCCATGTTTGAGCATGCACTCATCACTTCTTGAAACAGTGCTGACGGAGCAACGCTTTGAACCGTATTTTCGAACACGTGTGTCTCGAGGAAGTTCTTGGACTTCACTGAGCTAAACGTCGAGCATTGTTGTATGAGCTGAGTAAGCTTACTCGGGTTAACTGTGTGTAACGCCGAAAAGAAATAGAGGATGATCGACTTGCGGCCATAGAATAGCCCATAGGAGGAAACTACCTCCGTAAGGGTCGCCGCCAAGCCAACAGCACTCCTCAAACTCATCGCCACTGTCTCAAAGATTTCAAATCCTATGAGAGTACCAGTGCAGAGATGCTGGTATCCATGATATTGAAAATATGAAATGAGTGTGGCCACCGCCAGTTCACACTGAGCGTCTAGGCCTGTTGCATTGTTTCTCTTAATCTCCTCCTTCTTTCTCAAAAACTTGTACTGTGTCAGATCAAATCCCTCCGAGACTAGAGATTGGTCAAAAACAGTAACAAGGGCCTCGTATTCCTGCGTTTCGTCGCAAGGAAAAGCCTTCATGCAGGCATTGATCTCTTTGAGCTTGCTCAAAAGCGAAGCATCAGAGTCTTTGTCTGAGCTCGTCTTGGCATATAGCATGAGACTTGCCACTCCTCCTTTCTTCCCCTTGAAGGCATTTATGATGTTCTGTCTGTCCTTCTTCTCCGTGTTTGTGACCACCACCGTAGTTGAGCCCGAGGGTGCAGGGGCTGGTGGGGCAGGAGCTGGTGGGGTCAAATATGTCGGAGGGTGTGTCTTTGCACCACTCACTTTTGCTTTCATTCTTTCCAGTCTCATCGTCTTCTCGAACTCCTCATTCTCTTTCGCCTTCTTCTTCTCAGATATCACCAGCTTTTGAGCATGAGTGATAAAGGCCACCAATTCAGAAGCAGATCTGAGAAAATTATATTTCTCCACATATTGGTCAACACCTGCTTTGTTGGCGACCGGTCGTGCGTTACTAAGTGATTTAAGGACAGAGTGATCCTTGGTAGGAATCCATCTCTTCCATGCCTCCTTGTGCAGTAACGCACCCATCAACAGTCTGATCTTGGTCAGAACTCTGTCGGTCTTCTCTAACTCATCAATCACAGGATGAGTTTCTCCTGCTGCCTTAATGCTTTTTTCCATCTCTGCCTTCCCCTCCTCCAAGGCCTTTATTTCCATTGTAAAAAAATGAAATATACCACTCGAGTTTTTCGAACCCAGATTGGTCTTCATTTTTGTTACATCGACTGCCTCCTGACCAGTCGCGAGGAATCTGGCCGTTGCTCTTGGGTTTGTGTACTGGAGGTAACCCTCACATCGTGGGCCGTATGTACGTTCCCAAATCAGGGTTTGAGTGTACACCCCAAAGATAGCATCGAGTAATTCAAGGTGGTGTGTGTGTCCCCAAACTTGATATGCTGTATCTTCTTTCTCTCTTCTGGATCAGAGACCAGTTTGCCGAGGAGCTGTGCTGTGTTTGATAATAGGATATAGACATCCTTTTTAGCACGACTTTTCTCTCTTCTTTGATCCTGAGGGATCCACACATAGGTATCCTTCTCTACCCCCATCTTGTTATCAAACTCTTTTTTAGTGAGGTCATAGTGGTCTTGCACCCACTGTTGTTCCTCCACTGTGATCTCCTCTCCATCACTATGAATCAAGTCGATCATTTTTCGTCCTCCTCCTCCCGTGTAGGCAGGTGGTAAGGGATTACCATATGCTCCTCCTCCTCCCGTCTCTTCTTGTTCAAATCCTCCTTCATCTTCGTCTCCTCCATATCTTCCTTCATCATCCCAGCCCTCTTCTACTCCTCCTCCTACTCCTTCATCTCCTCCTCCTTCATTCAATCCTCCTCCTCCTCCTTCATTCAATCCTCTTCCTCCTCCTCCTCCTCCTGCTTCTTCTTCTTCTCTTCTTTGATCTGCCTCCGAGAATTCACTCACTTCGGCGGTCTCTGTCGACATGATGTCGTAGTAGTGATCAACAGGAGGACAGTGTCAGCTCCTATGTTTGGTTTTTGTTCGTTTGTGTTCTGTTCCTCCTTCAGTCGATTGACTAGTGAAGAGAGAAACTAATAGAGAGGGTAGGATAAGATTCCCTGTCCTCTATGAAACACTGTTTGTATGTTTGTTTTTGTTTGAGAAAAATAGTCTTTGAGACTTTCTCCGATTTCTTGTTCTCCTTACTCAGATTACTTTCTCCTCCTTCTTTTCTATATTGTATCTAGTATGAGGCACTTGGACCTACACACAGATAGTAATAGAGAAGCTAGAAAAGCTCTCCTTGAGAAGTCGACAGTCGGTCGGATAGGTTCTCAGACCTACCTTTAGAAAACGATCAGAGATTTGCAAAAATACTCTGACGTATGTGTGAGATAATGCAGATAAATGCACAAACTAGAAGGGTAGAGTGTTGTGCTCCTGTCCCTATGCTTGTTTGTGTTTTGTGTGTGTTCCTTCACTCTTCTGTCCACCTCCTTCTTCTTGGTCTCTGTGTGAGAACAGCAAGAACGACAGAGAGTTTGTATCTGATGTCTCCTTGTGAGCACACAGATACTGATTGGGCTAGAGGGTACGAGACACCTGCTTGAGACCAATCAAATTATTTGTTTTGTGAAAGAGTTATGAGGGAGCTGTGTTGGAGTATTTGTTTTCGTCTGACGTCCCCGTGTGAGACAGGTCAGTGAAAATTCACTCTGTTGCCTGTGTGGCAAAGCAGAAAGAAATCACCCTAGTGATGTGGACTCCAAATGTAATGCCCCCAACGATAGCTCGTAAAAAGTCGGTAATACAACCAAACACAGTCCTCAAGAATGAGAATGATGTCTCGTTGTATTAGCTCAGTGAAGCCAAAAAGGAAAACGGCAACAGACCAGGAATAAAATGGCATCAGGTCCAATCCGGACAAATAATACTGAAAAACAAGCTGGTGCACCTGTCACCAGGAAAAGGTATTTTTTACCGGCTATCCGGGGGGTT
>WBZZ01003262.1:0-20000 GCA_019918135.1 Paulinella micropora
AAACAGATAGCGACGCTTTACTCGTTTTCAGGGGGGAGATGTCCTAGACGAAACTGGGAAAGCCCCTGACGAAGAGAGAGGTAGGGAGAGAGCGAATGTCGAGTCTGGGGAACCTCAGACTGAGCCAGGTGTTCGTCCCCTACCGGTAAAACAAGCTAGTCAGAGTGACGGAGGGAGTCCCTCCGGCACGCACATCTCACGCTCTCAGAGTCAGTTAACCAAGGGCATTTCCGCTACCACCCCACAGCGTCAAAACTCAGTCCTCAATACACCTCAGACAACAATTTCGAAATATTCACGAGACAGTCCGAGGTCCCTTATCTGTCATGGGAAAAAAGAACAGTCGTGTCAAATCTCACTTGACAAAGACAAAAAGGGGCCAAATGCTGCGCAAGCTTCTCGTCTAACCTACGGATTGTTTTGCGGATATCACGCGAAAAAGCAAGATAAAGAGTATCCCTTGCTTGACCTAGCTGTCAGCCCAAACCTCAGACCTCCTAAATCCCCTTATTATCCAGACGAGAGAGGATTGAGAGACGATGCAAGAGCGAGAGGGATAGTCATACCGCACAACCTCACTGCCACATTCACTGACCAGACTCCACAGAGTGAGAAAGAGAAAGAACAGAGTAAAGGGAAAGCGGAAGTGAGGGGGAGTAGACGAGTAGAAATAGCACCACAGAAACACATCTCCACCACACAAACATATCACACCGCACCATCCGCACAAGTCACACAGACAGAATCATTGACACGCAAGTGCAGAGAGAGAGAGTAGTGAAGAGGAAGAAGACGAAGATTTGATGGATGAGTATGATGAGGATAATGATTCTCGTTGCTCAGATGAAATAAAGACATGACATGGCTATGGCTGCATGCATTGATGATGAAGACATTGACCCTGAGTATTTAACATTCACGCGTAAAGGAAATGTGAAGAAGTACTTGCAGAAGCTTAAGAAACGTACTCACGGTACAAGTGGGAGTCCGGCATCTGCCGGGCTACCCAGTGTTGTTGCAGGGACCGAGGAGGCCATGAGGAAGCAAAGGGGAGGCAGCACCGCAACCCCACCACCACAACAACCAGGTCCAAAACCCCAAGCTCAACCACACATCAACACACCACCCATCATCTCTTTCAAAGACATAGCACAAATCGCTCAACAACTCACGACAACATGCATTCGAGAAAGTAGTTGGTCATACTCAAACACCCCATAAGAATAGAGGAAAAAGACATACTTGTAAGAGGTAGGCTCATGCCAACCCTCCTTTACAGGTGGGATAACGAGTTTGACACCCCATTAGACATCAATGAGCATTACGAACCTCCACAGAATGAGGGTAGGGGTGGTGGGGTAAACGGGGAGGGAAACCCCAACAGAGAGAGACAGGAGCGTAGACAGGCAGAAGGCAAGACGGGGGAGGTATCGCTGTATGCGTCTTATCCCCTCAAGCCTGGTGCAGTTAGAAAGGTAAATATAGAGTTATTTCACTACGCTTGTGGACATTATGGCATTAAGAAGATGAGAGCTCAAGCAAATGCATTAGGCATAAAGCTAGTAGGAGATGAGAAGAAGGTAAAGTTTTGCGAATCATGCATGATAGGTAAGGCGAAGCAGTCGCCTAGGTTTAAGGTTAATAAGATAGAGAGAGCTAGTAAACCAGGAGAAGTATTACACATAGACACCGGAACGTGGTCAGCTCGTTCAATACACGGAAAGATACATAAATTTTCGGTTACGGACGATTACTCGTTATTTATTAAGGATTATTATCTTGCGCATAAGAACGAATTTATTGACTGCATCAAGCAGGCGGTTTTTATGATAGACAGACAGGAAATAAAGTAAAGGAAATAAAATGTGATCAAGAGTTTGATGTCCCAAAAGAAGTAATAGAGTGGTGGAAGCCTAGTCAGTTCATTTGGAATACGTCAGCGACCGGAGACAAAGATGGTAACCCTATTGCTGAAAAAGCCGATGACATCACGGCTGGTGCCGCTAGGGCCATGCGTTACCACGCCCACCTGCCCATTTCTTTCTGGGCAGAGTTGGAGCATGCGGCAACCACTTTACATAACATTTTGCCTGCTACCCAAGGACCTAGGAAGGGAATGTCCCCTTATGAACAGTTATTAGGTAGGAAACCGTTTTTGATGCATCTCAGACCAATTGGATGCATGGGTGTGATGTACACAAGCAAAGGTAGAAAAGGACAGTTTAGAGGAAAGAAAGTTATGCTAGTAGGGTATGACTTATTTAGGGAGCTATATAGAGTTTGGGACGGTAGAAAAGTAATAGCAGGAGTTAGAAACGTGCGATTTAATCCGTACGCGATAGGGAAGGAAGCACATCCAGAAAGGACAGTCAAGTGGGATGAGGATGTAGCTGAGGGGGAGAGTGTGAGTAAGGATGTCGATGTTGAAGAAACACACTCCACACCCACCACCACCACCACAGTCACAACCACCCACACACAAGAGGACACGACACAGACTCATGATGATGACGACACATATGACCATGTCGATGATGTTAGTCAGTCAGTCAACAAGAACAGGGGGAGTATGGAGGGGACACAGGGGGAGACAGCCTCGATCACAAACACACACAAACACAAGATAGCTTATCTACACAGGACATCGACACCAGACCGACAGCTGCACCCCATCCCACCGACACAACCCCACAGACAACGAACACCGCACGCACTCACAGATGCATCTGGCCCTCAAGCGCAGCACGAGAGAAAGGCATATGAAGAGAGTTAGCAGCCTAGTAAAGGAAGAACATGGGAGCAGAGTGACAAGATCACTGAAGCGAACATAGTTCAAGATGGAAAACGAATAAGACGACAAGCACAACGACAACTACTACATACACAACAACCATCATCACGACCGCATAGTGAACTAAGAAAAAGTAGTTGAGGTTCAGGAACTAGAGGGCGTGAGAGTGAGAGTACGTGCGAGAGAGTGGGGAGACGAGTGGGCAGAGAAGACATACGGAGAGGGCTGGGAGAGTAAAGTGCGCACAGGCATCGTAAAGCAGAAGTGTGCCCCCAAAGAGAGGTTAAAAGTTAGAAAACAACCTAAGCAATCTCACTTTGTGCAATTTGAAGACAGACTAGAAAAGATGCTGGATTCTGAGATCATTAAGTACAAGGTAAGTGAGGGAGAGTCCGTATTGCCTGCTGGAGAGTTGGAGAGTGCTATGTTATGTTATGATCGATGCATGAATGAACCAAATGAATTTTTGCTTTATTTAAACATTCGTGTGCCGAGAGAGATAGCTGAGCAGGGATTGACAGCGAAAGAGTTATTGGAAGGCATGAAAAAGGAGATACAGTCTCTTAAGGACTTTTAAGACATACACATGGGTTAACCGTAGCGAAGCCAAGAAGGCTGGCGTTAATAAGATCCTTAGGCTCACATGGGTTCACAAAGTCAAGATAGACGAGAACGGAAGGAAGTTTGTTAAGTCTAGATTAGCTTTAAGAGAAGATATGTTAGAGCCGGGAGTCAGTTTTAACCCCGACCAGTTGTTTGGACACGCCCAGGGGGAGTGGGCACGCCCCGCGGCACGCGGCCCTTTCCTCGGGGCTCAGTGTACCCCATTCCAGGCAGGACAGGCAGTGCTGGCCTAGTTGCATGCGGAGCCCAGCTTCTGAGGCAGGTCGCGCGCTGCTCGTCTCGTCCACTCGTACTCAGCCTAGGTTTGCTTCCTAGGCGGCCCGTGGCGGGAGGGGCCGCCCGTTCCGGTCTTGTCCTCTCCCGGCGCACGATCATCTCCTCCTGCCTTCCTGTCGTTCATTCCTGGCTGGCACCCCCTTGCCTGCCCCTCGCTTTCCTACCACCTCCTCTTCCTCCCTCGTGGGCCCCCTGGCGTGATAGTAGAGAGGCAAGCCCAGCGCCTGTAATAGAAGCAGCACCGCTGCGCGCAGACGCAACGCCCCTGCTCGGGGGGCACACCCTCCATCGCAGCGCGGCCCCCTTCCTTAACGTGGGTGGTCAGCGCCGTGTGTGGCAAACTCTGCCAGTTTTTTTGGCACTGTCCGGCCGACCTCTTCCCCCTTGCCTCCCCTCCTTCTCGTGGGCTTTCGCGTCTCATTTTGTAACCCCCCACCCCCTGGGTTTTTAGCACCGCGTTTAGCAGAAAAGCCCTCCCCTAACCCTGGGTTTAGCACCCCGTTTAACAGAAAGCCCCCCCATACCCTGGGCTTTTAGCACCGCGTTTGGCAACCCCCCCCCTGGGTTTTAGCACCGCTTTTAGCAGAAAGCCCCCCCCCCCTACCCTGGGTTTTAGCACCCCGTTTAGCAGAAGGCCCCCCCCCTTACCCTGGGCTTTTAGCACCTCGTTTGGCAACCCTCTCCCCTGGGTTTTAAGCACCCCGCTTGGCAGAGAGCCCCCCCCCCCTATCCTGGTCTTTTTAACACCGCGTTTGGCAATCCCCCCCTGGGTTTTAGCACCGCTTTTAGCAGAAAAGCCCCCCCCCGCCCTGGGGTTTTAGCATCCCGTTTAGCAGAAAAGCCCCCCCCCTACCACAGGTTTTTAGCAGAAAAGCCCCCCCCCCTACCCTAGGTTTTTAGCACCGCGTTTGGCAACCCTCCCCCCCCCCCCCGGGTTTTAGCACCCCGTTTAGCAGAAAAGCCCCCCCCCTACCATAGGTCTTTAGCATCCCAATTAGCAGAAAAGCACCCCCCACCCTACCTTAGGTTTTTAGCAGAAAAGCCCTCCCCTACCCCTAGGTTTTTAGCACCGCATTTGGCAACCCTCTCCCCTGGGTTTTAGCACCCCGTTTAGCAGAGAGCCCCCCCCCTACCCTGGTCTTTTTAACACCGCGCTTGGCAATCCCCCCCTGGGTTTTAGCACCGCTTTTAGCAGAAAAGCCCCCCCCCCACCCTGGGGTTTTAGCATCCCGTTTAGCAGAAAAGCTCCCCCCCTACCACAGGTTTTTAGCAGAAAAGCCCCCCCCCCTACCCCAGGTATTTAGCACCGCGTCTAGTGACCCCCCCTGGGTTTTAGCACCCCGTTTAGCAGAAAAGCCCTCCCCCCTACCCTAGGCTTTTAGCACCGCGTCTAGCGACCCACCCCCCTGGGTTTCTTTGGCACCGCGCTTTAAATTGGTAGGAGGCCCCCCCCCTTCCTACCTTAGGTTCTAGCACCGCGTTTAGCAACCCCCCCCCCCCCCCCCGGCCTTAGCACCGCGTTTAGCGGGATGCCCCCCCCCCCCGTCGCCTGGGCGTTTAGCTCCTTGAAGCCGAACCCCCTGCCCCAGCCCCTTCCTCTGCTCGCCCACCAACCACGCCTGCCCGAGTGTGGGGAGGAGGGAGGACGGACGGCGTCCCCCCCCCCCCCTTGGCCCTTAGTGATCGGCGCGCGCGAGGCAGGGGGGGGTACAGCCCTCCGGTGGCCGTGGGCTGCGTGCCCGCTTACACCCACACCCCGGAGGAAGAGAGGGTGCGGGGGGGGAGGAGGGGGGAAAGCGCCCCCCCCCCCGCCGCCCGGTGCGTGGCGGGCCTGCGCGCACACGGGGCGTGGGGAGAGGAGTACCCCCCTGCCGACCTTCGCTAGGCCTGCCCTGTTTAGGACACAAAGCGCGGTTGGGACGCAGTGCAAGATGGTTCAAGGGCCAGGCCACGTCGAAGCCAACTCCTCCGGCCAGGAAAGGCCTCGGCGGCAGGTCTTCTTGGGCGGCCTACCAGGGAACGCGACCTACGAGCAGATATGGCAGGCCCTCGTGGATGCGGGCGTAGAGGTCCAGCGACTGCGGCTCGTCTATCACCAGGGGAGGTCCAGGGGCTTTGCCTTTGCTACATTTGCGAGCGCCGCGGCCGCGCAGCAAGTGATAGCTAACGGGCTGATGGTCCTCTGCCGCAAGGTGGACTGTCGCGCGGGCGAGCGGCAGGGACTACACCGCACCGGCCTATATACGCGCAAGCTGTTCGTAGGCAATCTTGCTCCCTCGACATCTATCCAGGACCTGAGAGACTACTTTGCCGCCCATGGCCGAGTGATCAATGTGCAGCTCAAGTTCTGCGCCGGCCTGCACCCGACCCACCGTGGTTTCTGCTTTGTCACTTTTGGCGAAGTGGAGGAGGCACAGCGAGTTCTGTCGCGCGTGCATGTGGTGCGCGGCAGAGTCCTGCGTGTGGCCAAGGCGGAGGGCCGAGCGAGGGCCAGCGAGCCTCCCCCGGATGCTAGCCTACCCCACGCCGGCGCCTGGCGCGGGGGGCCTGCTACTAGCCTATCCCACGCCGGCGCCTGGCGCGGGGGGCCTGCTACTAGCCTATTCCACGCCGGCGCCTGGCGCGGGGGGCCTGCTTGGGTGTCAGACTATGGTGTTTTACCGAAGCAGCCGGTATATGCACTGACCTGCTACGCGGGACCGGCGAACGGCCACCCGGTCCGCCCGAAGTTGCTAGTACGAAAAGCGTAGGGCTGTTCATTAAAGAAGACTTGGCTGCGAGCTCAGTGTACCTCGGCCGCGCCGGAGCAGCCGGCTGCGGGCGGCCGGACGGACGGCCAGTGAGAAGGGAAAGAGGGAGGAGGAGGGCGGAACAGAACCGGCTCTCTTCCGGACGGAGAGAAAGAGAGAGAGAAAGAGAGAGAGAAAGAGAGAGAGAGAGAGTTAGGAAGGGGGTGAGGAGGGAGAGAAGGAAAGTGAGGGAGAGCGCGGACGACGACGGGGAGACAGCGCAGCCCCTCCTTTCTGCGCGGAACGAACGTACTTGCCCAAACACAGAGAGAGTGCTCGAGCCCCTCCTTTCTGCGCGGAACGGACGTACTTGCCCCAGACACAGAGAGTGCTCGACCTCCGGAGACCGTCCCGGGGGAATGGCCGGGTTGGGCCCTAAGGACGGAATAAGAGGCCCGGGCGGGGCGGGCAGTGTGCGCTGGGTCAGGCACCTGCGTGTGACGACCAATTACCCCAGCCTCCGTTATACCGAGGCTGCCTTCAGCGCCTCGGTCACCCCGCTGGACGGTGACCCGCTCGAGCTGCCCGCGCTCAGTGAAGCGCGCCGGGCCCTCGAGCAGCAGGGCGCCAACGCGCTGGCCTGTTCCTTCCTGCCGCGCGCCATACTAACTAGCCTCCTGGTGGCAGGGCGTTACGCGCACCTCCGGGGGCTCCAGATCCTGGTGCTACCGGAGCTGGCGGAGGAGCCCTGCCTGCCCCGCCGCCGGTACGGAGCAGAGAGGGTGTACGAGTGCAGCTTGGCCGAGGTCACATGCTCCTTCGACGTGGTGAAGTGTAGCCTGCAGCAACTAGCCGGGCTGGCCCGCACGCGCGAGAAGCAGGACGAGTACGGGTTCCTCCTGCAACACTGTGGGTCCCTGCTGGACTTTAGCCGGGTGGAGTCGCTGGTCAGCGCCTGCCGCGGACCTCGGGTTTCGTACCGGCCGTGCCGCGCGAACGCGCTAGCCAACCTGTTTAGCTACCAGCGACGGTGCGCTTCAGGGCTTGTTTGCGCTGGGTCAAAGAGAGGCGGGCGGCCTGCGGGGCGCGAGAACGGGAGGGGGGAGGGGTGGCCGCCCCCGCCGCCGCAGGGCTAGGCCCCCGCGGCGGGCCAGTGCACCAGCAGCCTCCGCAGCTCCTCTAGAAACTGTGCCTGCCGGTGCGAGGCCGCGAGCCGCGCGCGGAGCTGGGCCAGGGTGCCGAGCCCCGGCCCGCCGGCCGCCCCGGCCGGGGCGAGCTCCGGCCCGCCGCCGCGCTGAGGCTCCCGTACGCTGCTTCACATTCCGCCTGCCAGGCACGCACCTCCGGCAGGGCGCCCAGGAGGCGCACCCTGGCCGCGCACAGGCCCTGGAACCTGGACACGACCCTGGCCCAGGCGGCGGCGAGCGTGCCCGACACCCGGGCCTCGGCGGCGGCGCCGTGGGCCCAGAGCTCTCCCGCGCCCCACAGCAGAGACAACAAGAGGAAATTAAACAAGAGCGCATGTCGTGCCTGGAGGAGGGAGCCGGGCCAACCGGAGCCGGGGGGGCCGTCGTCCGCGCCCCCTGCGGCGCCGGCCTCTGTCAGGAAGCTGGCGGCCAGGGTCGAGCCGGCGAGGGCCCGCAGCAAGGCGTGCGCCTCGCTGCCGGGGCACAGCAGGGCGGCCCCCGCCTCGAGCTGGCGGTACGCGGCGCACACCCGGCGCAAACGCGCGGCGCGCGCCCGCGCCAGGTCGGCCCTGCGCCGCTGCTCGAGGCGCCCGGGGGACAGCGTAAAGAGAGAGTCGCTGTCGGCTACGCCCGGGTCCGCCAGGTCCCGCAGTTCCGGGAGCGCGTGCTGCAGCAGACCCCCCAGCAACTCCACCAGGGGCGGCAGGCCCGCGCCCGCCCCGGCGCCGCCGCGTTCGCGCTGCGAGCCATCCCAGCGCGGGACGGACAGGGTGTCCTGCCGGTCATCGGCGTCCTGCAACCAGCGCAGGGCCTCGGCCACCCCGGCGGCGGAGCCGCAAGCCGCCTGCAGGCCCGGCCAGGCCAGACGCCACGCCTCGGGAACGGACGGGCCGGCCGAGTTGCCGCTGGGGGCGGGCGGGCCGGCCGAGTTGCCGCCGGGCGGGGGCCAGCCCTGCCCGGCGAACGGCGAGTCCGCCGCGTCCGGCGGGGGAGCAAAGGCCACGAAGAAGTCGCGCACCCCCGCCCACCAGCGCCTCCCGCTGAGCTCTAGGCACAGGGCGTGCAGGGCCGTGCCGTAGCCCCGGCCGCCCCCCCAGGCCTGGCGGACGACGGGGGCTACCCACTGCTGCCAGATATCACGGGGCAGGGCCCCGAGCCGTTGGTATTCGCCCCAGAGAAAAGCTTCGTCCCCTAGGGAGGCGGCGTCGCGGAGGCAGCGTTCTGTCTCTGCCGCCAGCCTCTGTCGGAACGAAGCGGCCGCCCAGCGGCGGACCTCGGCCCCGACCGCGGCGGGGTCCGCCGGCGCGGACACCCCTGGCCCGGCGCAGGGTGCCACGCGCTGCACTGCCCGCTCCAGCGCCAGCCAGGCGCGGACGACTACCGGGTCGGGGCCCAGCGACGGACCCCCCGCGGCCGACACATGCCGCGTCAGGCCTAGCGCCGGCCAGCACGCACGTCCGCACAGGTACTGCGCGTGGCGCGCGAGCACGTGCTCTCCCAGCTCCCACCAGGCCAGCTGCGCCAGGCCCCGGCTCGCCACGGGGCCCAGCCCTGCCTGCAGAGAGCGCCAATCGCTCAGCCACAGGCGCGCGTCGGACGCCCAGGGGTGCGCTTGCGTGCTGCCACGGGCGCACAACCCGGCTACCTGCGACAGGGGCAGTCTCAAGGCGCCCGGCTCCAGCACCAACAGCGTCCTAGCCACGCGCAGAGCGGTGCGCCTGCCGCGGGCGCAGTGCTGGTGCGAATAGAACTCGCCGCAGCACAGGTGCGCCCGGCCCAGCCGCGCCACACGGTACGTACGCCGCCGCTCCCGGATCTCCTGGGCCCGCAGGTCTGCCTCCAGTGAGCGGAAGGCGTCCAGCCGGTCACGTGCGAGGAGGCAGTCGTGCTCCAGCTCCGCCCAGCGCCGGGCCAGGGGCCCGGGCTCCTGGCACGCTGCCGGCGCGGGCTGCATTCTCTTGTACCTCGGTCAGTCTGTGCCGCCCGCTGCCCTCGCCGCCCCCACCCCCTCCCTCCGGCGGTAACACCCCCCGGCCCACGGTCCCGCGGCGGCCGGGGCGCGAGCCTCCCCCCTCGGGGGGGGGGGGGGGGGGCCGGGCGGCCGGCGGGGCGGGGGAGGGGGTGCCTGGGGGGGAGGAAAGGGGGGGGGGGGGGGGAGTGTGGTTAGGCCACGGGGGCGCACGCCAGGGAGCGAAGGGGCCGGGGCGCCCCCCCCCCCCCGCGGGGCAGAGGAGCCGCCCTGTCGTCTCCCTGCCCCACCCCCCTCCCTTCCCCTGCGTTACCGACCTACACGCGCGCTTGCCTTCTGTGTGGCACTGCTGGCACAAGTACCGAAAGTCCCTTTTTTTCTTCTTCTTCGCGGATGGCAGACCTAGAAGACGACTGAATGTGGGAAAATTGCTCCTTGGAGGTAGCACCCCTGCACGGGTCCGGGAGGCTGCTGACCAACGCTCTTGCTCCCCGAGCGCACCACCGGCCAGACACGTACACACACGCACGGGCCGGCAGCCCCGCGCCCGCGGCGCCGCGCGACCAGCAAGCCGAACGCCCCGTCCTGGGCGGTGAACGCACGTGCTCTGCCTCTAAGACTGCAGCACCAGGGGCCGGCTGGCCCGTCCCCGGAGGGGGGGGAGCTGGACTACCCCCCCCCCCCCCCCCGCGCGTGCGTGTCTGGTGCCTTTCGTGACGAGCCCTACGCCAGGCCGGGCCCCTCGAGAGCCCTCTCCCCTTGCTCGTGTCTCTGCTCGCCGAAGCCTTTTGCACCCTCCTCCGCCGGACCTCCCCTGCGGCCCCTCCCCCCTCGCCCTCAGCCGGGCGTCTCCGTGTACCGGGCGATGACTTGGCCCCACAGCTCGCGCAGCTCGGACAGCGCCTGCCTGTCGCCGCCCCTCGCCGCCAGTGTGTACCAGGTGATGGCCAGCGACAGAGAGGGACGAGTGACCACGCCCGTTTGATAAAAGAAACCCACCATGTACTGGCAGTCTGTGCACCCTAGCTCTGCGCCGCGCCGGTACATAGCCAGGGCCACGCGCTGGTCCGGCTCCACACCCAACCCATTCCGGGCGCAGTACGCGAAGGCGTAGGCCGAGTCTCTGCAGTCCACCGCCTCGGCGAGGGCACGGAAGGTGTGCGCGGCCCGCTCGGTAGAGGAAGAGACCGCACAGTTCGTCATCGTCCGGCAGGTGCTCGCCCTTGGACAGCGCCTGCCGCAGGCGCTCGGCGTCGAGAGCTTTAATAAACCGCACTTCACTGACCGCAAAGAGTGCGTAAGCAGACAGCGCCCGCTCCATCACGACCTTGCGGGACCGGGCGGAGGGGTGCGCCATCCTAGGGCTACGGCAGCGTCCTCCCCCCTGCCCCCGCACCCCAGGGGCAGCACACTCTTGGTCTTTAGCGCCAGGCCGGGCCCCGGGCCGACCAGCCAAGGAGAAGCAGGAGGGGAGAGAAGAGAAGAGAAAGAGAGAGAGAGAGAGGGGGGGGGGAGAGGGGAGAGAGCGGAGGGGCACGCGCAGTGCGCCGAGGGGAGGCCAGGGGGGGAGGTGGGTGAGGAGGGGAAGAGGACCGCGCGCCCCCCGGGGGGGGGGCCCTCCTGGACTGCCCGGCAGGCCCGTGCGGCCAGGCCAGCGGCAGGCCGGGGGGTCACACTACCGCCGCCCCCAAGTCGTAGCTCGCCACCTTGGGCTGGGGCAGCACGTAGAAAAAGCGGCAGCGGTCCTGATAGCAGAGGCCCTGGACGACCAAGACAACAGAAAAGCCGACCCCGCCCGAACGCAGCCAGGGCGGCCAGGTCCCCTCCGGCGCCAGATAACAGGCTGTGCCCAGGAGCAAGTACAAGAGCCAATGGTGCAGGTGGCACCAATAAAAGCCGGCCTGGTCGTGGCTGACCGTGCCTAGCACGGGCAACCAGGCGCGCTCGGGCGCGCACCGGCGGACCCGGCACAACCGAGCGCGCAGGCTGCAGGGCCCGCAGCGTTCGCGGTCCAACGCCGGCAGCAGCACAAAGAACAGCAACCACCAGCACAGGGCCGCACAGACGCCCACGTAGAAAGCCTCCGTCTGGAGTGGGGCCGGCCGCATCGCTTCTGGGTGTGGGCCGGAGGGAGGGAGAGAGGGGCAGGTCTAACCGCCGCACCGCGGGGGGAAGGGGGGGGGCCGCGCGCGGCAGTAACTATCCTCCTCGGGGGGAGGGCAATCTCCGGTCCCCCGCCCTTCCCCCAGGGAGCGGAGCCCGGAGGGGGAAGGATTCTCTGCCTCTCCCCCCCTCAGCCGTCCTGCCGCCGGCAGCGCCCTTTCTTTGCCTGGTCAAGGTAGCTCCTTGATCGAGTCACCCCCGTCTCCCTGAGTTCGACTCTCGCTTTGCAGGCATTCCCACGGCAGGTTAAAGGTGAAACAGATTCTCCCCTGGGGTGGTTGCTCCAGGTCAGACGGCTGGCCCGCTATTACCTGCCCTACCTGCCACGGCGATGGCACTGGGGTCGGCTCCGGTTCCGGCGTTGCTTCCTGCCCTGCCGGTCACTGCGATGGCGCCGGGGCCGGATCCGCTGCCGGCGGCGCCGGTGCGGTCAGCATCGGGTACTGTGCCTGTTCTGGTAGCCTTGCTGTCTGTAGGGCGTACCTGGCTCCAGCCATCGCTGCTGGCCCGGACCGTACCACCGCGATGAAGATACTAGTCAAACAGTCCATTACGCTACACGCTGTGTGCGGCAGCAGGTAACACGCGAATCCGCTAATGAAGTCGGTTAGCACACGTATACCGCCTGAACTTAGAGCACCCAGTATGCTCCCCAGGTACCACCCGAAAGCAGCCATCTTATCACACCATTCGTGGGCGCCCCGCACGGCCTTCTGTGTTTGTACTTCACGCCAGGCCCGCTGTTGTTCTCTGAGTAATTCACTTGCGTTCTTCCGAGCAAGCCCTAGGTGCTGTAAGCGTGCCGTAACCTGTAACGCCTGGTCTTCCAATGCTGCCCGCTCGTCTTGCAGCGCCTGCTGGTAGTCTTCATTCTTCTTGTTCCCCGCCGCCGCCGGGGGATGTGCCCGCCGACCACGCTGGCCCTTCCTCCTCCTCCTCCTCCCCCGCCGTCCTCACTTGTACCCGGCCGGTGCTGACGGCGGCCCGGTCCCACGCCAGGCGGGGGACCAAGCCCCCCACCAAGACCATGAGGTGGCAGCAGGCGCAGGAGGTGACCAGCTGGGGCCACGAGCGCTCGCCCGCCAGCAGCAGCAGCTGCAGCACCATCAGCGGGGCGGTGACTGCGTACTCCAGCCAGCGGCAGACCTCGGACCCCAGGCAGAGCCTAGCGGGCAGGGCACTGGTGGTCCAGGCCGGCCGCCGGCACAGGACTACCACCGTCTGCACAAGGTGGCCCAGGGTCGTCAGGAAGTGGAACCAGAGGGAGAGCTTCCAGAGGGAGAGCGACGCCCCGAGGGGTCTGGGCTGCAACAGGGGCTGAGCTGACCCGGCGGCCAGGGACACCGAGGCCACGGACAGCTGCGCGGGGGGCAGTGCCTTGGCGTAGTCCCAGGGGCCCGCCCAGAGCATACAGGCCAGCACGAAGTGGACGGCCAGCACCAGCGCGTTCGCGCCGGCCAGGACCGCCACCGCGCACTTGAGGTCGACGACGCGGCGCCCGGAACTCACCATCTTTTAAGCTGGGGCGGGAGCTAGCGGCGCGGGCTCCCTCCCCGCGCACACCCCCTTCCCCGCCCCCCTCTCTTTCTCTCTCTCTCTCTCTCTCTCTCTCTCTCTTTCTCCCTCTCTTTCTCTCTGTGCCTCTCTCTCTCTCTTTCTCTCGCGCACGCCCCGCGTGCCCCGGCGCCGGGGAGGCGGGGGGAGGGCGTGCCTCACTCTGCCGTCGCCCCCGGCGGCTGCGGGCCGCCCGGGCTAGGGGCAGGGAGGGCGGGCTTGGCGTCTAGCGGTGCCCGCCGCGTGGGGTTCTCTAGCGGTATGCTGTAGCGGACCGCCGCAAAGCCCTTGTCCAAGTTAAACCAAACCACTGCGTTACGAGCGTCCCTTTCCAGCAGAAATTGCAGGCAGCGTTCGGCGGTCCCCACAAAGTCCTGCGCGTCCAGGTGGTCGAACCCCGGCGCCAGCAGCGTCAGGCTCCGCTCGCAGAACGTGTTGATTACGGTGTCTGTCACCACGGCCCGGACCGTGGCCTGCCCCAGCTTGTGCTGGCTGAGCTTGGCCGGCTCCGGCTTAGCATCCCCCGAGTGGCGCCACGCCCGGCCGGCCGCGGCCAGCGCATTCAGCTCCAGGGCTACGAAGGCCGCACACTCCCGGTGCGCCGCGCCGGGCAGGTCGTCGATGGTCAGGTCGAGGCTGGTGTAATGCGCCCACTCGTGCGTCATGGCGTTCAGGCTGCGCACGTTGTACGGCAGCTTGAGCTGGGCCAGCACGTCCGCACACTGTGCGGGGTCGGGCGCCGCCGTCGGGTGTGGCGGCGCGGGCCTGGGGGTATCACTGCTGATTTCGAGGTGTGGCAGCCGCAGCATCTGCCTCTCCGGTGCCCCCAGGCGCTCGTACAAGTCGAGATCGCTCTTCCAGGCCTCGGTAGCACCGGCGTGGGCGTGCAGGGTTACCCTGTAGCGGCCGTACTGTGACAGCTCCTGCAAGGAGTGCAGGTCCCAGCGCCCGGGCCCGGTCAACAGGAAGCGGGCGCGGGGGCCGCGCGCGGTATTGTCTTCCACTAGCCACACCTCCGGGGAGCGCCGGTGGTAGAGAGCTAGCCCCGGGCCCTGCCAGGTCGTGGCCGCCCGGGGGGGGTTCGGGTCCCGGGCGCCGGCGGGGGCGGGGCTACCCCCCGGGCCCCCCAGGTGCGGGGCCCGCGCTAGCAGGTGCGAGCGGAGTTCATCGGTGGAGCCGCTCGGGGCGGGGGCGGCCGCCGCGCGCCGGTAGGGATGGAAACGTCCGGCCATCCACAGAACACCGCGGCCGGTCCAGGCAGGCTGGCCGAAGGGCGTGCTTTTTTGCCAACTCGTACCACCTCCCTTTCCCCCCTGTGCTGAACGCCCCCCTTCTCCCCTGCCCGTGCCGGCCGGGCGGGAGAGGGGGAGGGGAGGAGGGAAGGGCAGGCACACACACCCCTGCTCTCCCCGGGCAGGAGGGAGGAAGGAAGGTGGCGGCGAGAGCGAGAGAGAGAGAGAGAGAGAGAGAGAGAGACGGAAGGCCCGCGGCGGGGGAGGGAGGAGAGGGTGCGGAGTGAGCTCGCCGGCCCCCGGCCATTCTTTGCCCTCCCCGACAAAGCAAGGCTCCACTGCTAGCCCCGCGCCCCCCTTCGTTTTTTTTTCTGGCGCGGCCTGAAACGACCTGCGACATGGACCTGGACGCAGCCGAGGAGCACAGTGACGGGGAGACGCGCGGACAGGAGGCGGAAGCAGAGTCGTTCTGTTCCTTGTGCCTCACATCGCTCACTGCTCATGATTGCCAAACTAGCTGCCTGGCATGGTAATAAGCTTTATGGAATTGATTTCAAAAATGCTTACTTAAATGCTCGCATGCAAGACCCGGTATTTGCCTACCCACCTGATGCTTTGGATAGAGAGGGCAAAGAGGGGATGATATTGCGTGTTGATGGTGCCTTGTATGGTGCACCGCAGGCAGGTAGAAGGTGGTACGACATACTGGCCCCTAAGTTAGAAAAGCTAGGATATAGGCTGTTAGACTCCGACTTATGCATGTTCGTTGAGATAGGCAAGCCTATTAGAGAAGCTATAGTGGGAGTATTTCATGTGGATGATTTATTATTTCCGCACCTTACAAAGAAGCTTACGGAAAATTCGCGTCTGTGTTAAAACGGTATTTTCCACTAAAGAGGCTAGGAGTCGCGAAAGAATTCAAAGGTATAGAGATAGTGCAGGAGAAAGGCAGAATCGTTTTGCTCCAGAGAAAGTACCAGTTGCAAATTTTACGTGAGACAGGATACGCAAATTCACGTCCGGTCAGTACCCCTGCGGCAGACCAAACACCGGAAGCGATGTCGGAAGATGCTGCTTTGGCAGTTTGCTTTATTTAGCCAAAATGACAAGACCAGACATCGAACAAGCTCTTAATGCTGCAAGCGTCATGCAAACCATAGACAAAGGAGTAACTTACGCTATGTTAGGCAGGATTATACGCTATTTAATCAAGTCTTTTCGCGGTTTAGCATTTAACGGGCCAAAATCCGCTCAAGAGGGTATAACCTACCCTAAAGTCACGTTATGGCCTGATGCCGCTCATAAAGTCTGTTTAAAAACGGGAAAGTCCCGCACGGGTTATATAATCTTGTGGCGAGGAGACCCGATAGGATGGCTTTCAAAAGGACAGAGCAGGATAGCACTTAGTTCTAATGACGCGGAAATTTACGCCGCTGCTGAATGTATAAGAGAAGGACTAGCGATAGGTCATGTCAGATAGGAACTCGGAATTCCGCAAAAAGGTACAGTTGAAATTTTCGAGGATAACTCGCAAACAATTCTTGCGGGAGAAAGAGGATTATCCGGACCCCGCACCAAACATTTGCCTCTCGAATTACACTTCATTCAGCACCTTCAGAGAGCTGGAGAGATTAAGTTTATAAAGGTAGGAACTAAAAATCAGATAGGTGATTTACTTACAAAACCGTTGCCGCGCGAGCAGTTTCATTATTTGCTCAACAAATTTACTGTTATCATTCCGGGTGAACCGGAATTACTATGGGTGTTTCACCTATGTTTTGTGTTTTGTTTTCGTTTTGTATGAGTTCTTTAGTTTTATCGATGTCGGACTGGAAACCATGGAGTCTGCGGTCAACGACTTGGCTCGATTACGTACCTTTCGATCGGATCATTGATCAATATGCAGAGTGGGGAGTTAATAGAGCGGAGTTCATGAAGCTCAAGCATGGTAGTTATCCGCGGCAGGATATCGAACAGCTTCAGGCGGACGACGCGGAACAAGACGACGATCAGGCTCAAGAGGACTCAGATCATGAAGAGAGTCAAGTGGAAGATTCAGATGGATACGACAGCGACAGGCTGAGTCTCGACGTGGATTAGCGCTCCCGCAGGTGTGGCCGTGGCACAGTGGGACTCGGGTGGCAGGTGGCAGGCCTACTACATATTTTCGGCGACAGGTGGCGCAGGACGTCGGACAGATTTATTTTAAAGCATACTGGCAGCTCGCTTATCTTTCTTCTCACTTGTTTCCTCACCTCTAACGTTTTCTATATATATAGTTTTTAGTGAATCTTGATACCCCTTACGGGCCCTTGAAGCGCTTGCAAATTTTTCATTTGCTTAAGAACGATAGGACACTTGTGACACTAGTTATAATATTGACAAATAACTAAGGGGGAGCGTTGGTCACTGCTATTTCAATTTAATTCACCGTTACTTTGATAGTTGATTTGTCAATAGGACGGACAGTCATTACTACCAATGTTAACCGAAGTACAACAGACCTACACCTAAGTTAGTCAGTTTGTGACGAGGAAGTCAAAGAGTCAGTTCTTCTACATACACGAGTTATTAAAGTGCGTTTCCATATTGCGTGATAGTATTGCTAGGTAGACCGGATATCCTGAAAGGGATAGCGGCAAAGGTTCCACGATGGGTAGCTTCCCAAAGTCTTTGACTTCCGCGTCACAAACTGACTAACTTAGGTGTAGGTCTGTTGTACTTCGGTTAACATTGGCATTATCGACTGTCCTGCCTATTGACAAATCAACTATCCAAGCAACGGTGAATTAAATTGAAACAGTAGTGACCAACGATAGTATCCGCCCTCCGTCACCTCAGGATGAGCTTCCGAGTGGTAACTTATTCAGTTCACTCAGGCTGTGTCACCGCCAGTGGTCACGTGTCACCTCTACTCAGCATTCGGTTCGTAGTCGGTAACTATTCATCCGAGCCACTGATTCAGAGACTGGCACTAGTATTAATATCATCGATGCCGCACTGGCGCGGTTGACTAGGATGAAATCATGATGTGCGTCGGAAATTGAGGCCATGGGTATCACAGCTCAGCAGTAGTTTGTCAACCAAGTATTAATATTAATCATGAAGTTCAGTTCACTATAGAAGTTGCCAGGCTTTTGATCTATGCCTTTATTGATAACATATTCACTAACAGGCTTATGATGTGCATCATCAGCATGGCTTCCAATGGTCACCTTCCGGCCCGACACCGCATGATTGTGCAACATGACGTGATGCGGAGGCTGTGGCTGCAGCTGGCTCACCACACGTGCCTGACAGCCATCTACCTGCCATTTCACAGAGGCGGTGGCGCAACTTGATGCACTCGGAGCAGCCCCCCCCCTTCCCTGACCCACTTGGCGACGCGCTCGCTGCAAAAACTGAACGAGTTAGTGTGAAACCCTCCGAAGCATCTCAAGTGATCAGAACTGCGTAGTTACGAATCCTCCACACCCACCTCGCGGAGCTTTCGCCTCAAGTAAAGCGCCGCTCGCTCTTCCGGCCTTAGATCTCTCCATTCGTAAAAAGGCACCGAGACCACCCGCCAGCCCATCGCCCTCAACAGGCGATGCTTGTATAATGTCGTGAGATTGTATTTTGGTCGTTTGCTTTCCATACTGCCTGCCACGAAATGAGTGGGCCCGTCAACCTCGATGACGACCCGGTGCTCGGCAATACAGATGTCTACCCAGAGACCGCTGCTGGTATCCTCGTTGAAGTGTGGAACCCCTTCATCCCGCAAAACCTTGGACACCTCTTTGTGAAGCTTAGAACTGTGTACTGCTTCCTGCATCATGCTCGATCTGCAGGCGTCAGCCAGCGGGGCGGGTAGGCTAAGGCCCAAAGAAGAATGCTCCGAACGAAGCGAGAGCTGCACGTAATGAAGCTGAGACAATCCCTTAGAATCCACCTTCTCAGGAAGTGGAAGTAGGGAAATCAATCGAGAAAACATCGATGGATCTACGCGATTCAAAACGATGCAGGCGTACAAAGTGTTTGCAATCTCCTGCGAATTGAAAGACTCTGCTCTCTTCAACGCCTCCGCACACAACCTTCTCAGCACTTCCTCCCCAGGGTTGTAATTGAGGTTCACCAACGCGTTCAAAGTGTTTGCAATCTCCTGCCCATTGAACGACTCCGCCTTCTTCAACGCCTCCGCGCACAGCCTTCCCAGCAATATCTCTCCAGGGTTGTAGTCGAGGTTCGCCACCGCGTTCAAAGTGTTCGCGATGCCCTGCGAATTGAAAGACTCCACTTTCTTCAGCGCCTCCTCGCACAGCCTTCCCAGCAATGTCTTTCCAGGATTGTGATCGAGGTTCGCGAACGCGTTCAAAGTGTTCGCGATCTCCTGCGAATTGAACGACTCCGCTTTCTTCAACGCCTCCGCGCACAACCTTCTCAACATTTCCTCTTCCGGATTGTAATCGAGGTTCGCCAACGCGTTCAAAGTGTTCGCAATCTCCTGCGAATTGAACGACTCCGCTTTCTTCAACGCCTCCGTGCACAGCCTTCTCAGCAAGTCTTCCCCAGGGTTGTGGTCGAGGTTCGCCACCGCGTTCAAAGTGTTCGCAATGCCCTGCGCCTTGAACGACTCCGCTTTCTTCAGCGCCTCCTCGCACAGCCTTCTCAGCAAGTTCTCCCCAGGGTTGTGGTCGAGCGTCTTCAAAGCGTTCAAAGTGTTCGCGATCTCCTGCGAATTGAACGACTCCGCTTTCTTCAGCGCCTCCTCGCACAGCCTTCTCAGAAAGTTCTCCCCAGGGTTGTGATCCAGCTTTGCCAACGCGTTCAAAGTGTTCGCAATCTCCTGCGCCTTGAACGACTCCGCTTTTTTCAACGCCTCCGTGCACAGCCTTCTCAGCAAGTTCTCCCCAGGGTTGTGGTCGAGGGTTGCCAACGCGTTCAAAGTGTTCGCGATCTCCTGCGCCTTGAACGACTCCGCTTTCTTCAGCGCCCCCTCGCACAGCCTTCTCAGCAAGTTCTCCCCAGGGTTGTGGTCGAGCGTCTTCAAAGCGTTCAAAGTGTTCGCGATCTCCTGCGAATTGAACGACTCCGCTTTCTTCAGCGCCTCCTCGCACAGCCTTCTCAGAAAGTTCTCCCCAGGGTTGTGATCCAGCTTTGCCAACGCGTTCAAAGTGTTCGCAATCTCCTGCGCCTTGAACGACTCCGCTTTTTTCAACGCCTCCGTGCACAGCCTTCTCAGCAAGTTCTCCCCAGGGTTGTGGTCGAGGTTTGCCAACGCGTTCAAAGTGTTCGCGATCTCCTGCAAATTGAACGACTCCGCTTTCTTCAGCGCCTCCTCGCACAGCCTTCTCAGCAAGTTCTCCCCAGGGTTGTGGTCGAGCGTCTTCAAAGCGTTCAAAGTGTTCGCGATCTCCTGCGAATTGAACGACTCCGCTTTCTTCAGCGCCTCCTCGCACAGCCTTCTCAGCAAGTTCTCCCCAGGGTTGTGATCCA